>JAQJVL010003741.1:0-55526 GCA_035578905.1 Stictocephala bisonia | reverse complement strand
GAAACAGGTTTACTATAGCTGAGCATGAGGTAGAACTGAATGTTTCTTAATAATGGTGTATCTTCAAATTCAGATTTAAAATGTATGAAATAGAAAAGAACAAATGCTTTGATAATAAGGTTAGGTCAAAGGGCAATAGGCCAGGAATAAGTATATTAGGAGAGATAGGACATCAGCTAACTTACCTAAGAAGACAAGTTCACTAACACCTTACAAAAGTAAACAAATACAGAAACAACATATTTTTCACAAATGTTCAGTGCCACCGGCACTTTCCTCAGGTGAGTAATAGTGACTCACTTGAGGAAGTTTATTTTGTTTTTGTGTTCTGTCTGAGTGATACCACCGAGGATGCCACATCACAGTATGGGCGAAATGTCTGGCTATCTTGTGAATAGTGTTGATAGCATTGGCGGTTGTCACTGGAAAATATAGATTCTAGTTATGACCCTGGCTGCTTAAGCGTAAGATCTAAATTTGTTTCTGTATTTGTTTACTACTGTAAGATGTTAGTGTACTTGTCTTCTTGGGTAAGTTTGCCGATATCCTATCTCTCCTAATATATTAATTAGATAATTAGTAATGTTTTGTTACAGGGCTATTAGTATTTAACATAGATCATTTTGAAAAGTAAAAAAAAATTAAAGTATTTAATTTATTATTATGAAACATTTAACTGGATGGTTAATATTCTGAATTGAAATGCTGTAAAGTGCTTTGATTGACTTCTTGTTGTTACGCTTGTAAGATACTCAGTGAATTCTCTGACCCTACCAATCTTGGTATCAAACAGATGTTTCTCCCACTTCGGTCACTACCTTGAATGGTTGATAATGATCTGCTTATCACACATTGCTCAGCTTTCTTTTCCTTATGAAAGTTTGATTGATCGTGTTAATACATATGTATTTTTATTTTTTAGTTGTCATGTAGTAGAAATAATTTTGAACAAAAGGTACAAATTTACTTTAAAATAGTATCTAAAAATCTTCTAATCAGTTGCTATACAACCATGTTTATATGTTGTTTTAAAAGTACATGACAAGTTAACAGAAGTCTTTTCCAGCAACTTAATGTTTTTAAAATATCAACAAAAGCTCTTTGCTTAGTAAAATATGGATTATTCCTGAACTTTTATTTAGTATGTTTTTCATCTCCAATGATGCATCTTATTACTTACATTGTTTATTTTAGGCTGTATGCTGATATGTGAAACTGTTATTGTATTTATATGTACACAATCAGTTGTGTATATTATTATATTACCTGTTTATTAATGTTGCCGTTTATTATTTGCTTTGGAAGATTTTACAGCTTTTAGGTTTAAATGACTTACTTCACCTGCATGTTGAAAATCTTTCTATAAAGCCAACCTGCAATTATGTTGTGTTTATGTACTCTTAAAATCACAACATCTGACATGAATGTTCTTCATCTATACCACTATATGTGTATGGAAGGGTCAGAATGTCAATGTCATTGTACTTGTATGTGTATGGAAGGATGGGAGGGTCAATACCACTGTGTGTGTAAGGGTGGGTGGGTGGATGTGTCATTACCACCGTACATGTACGGAAGTGTGGGAGGGTCAATATCACTGTATGACACATCCACTCACCTACCCTTACACAAAGGGTGGGTAGGTGGACGTGTCAATACCACTGTATGTGTATGAAGGGATGGGAGGGTCAGTACCATTGTATGTCTAAGGTTGGTGTGCCGATACCATTGTTTATGTATAGAAGGGTGGGAGGGTCAATACCACTGTATGTGTAAGGGTGGGTGTGTCAATACCACTGTATTTGTATGTAAGGGTGGGTGTGTCAATACCACTTTATGTCTAAGGGTGGGTGTGTCAATACCACTGTATGTGTATGTAAGGGTGGGTGTGTCAATACCACTGTATGTCTAAGGGTGGGTGTGTCAATACCACTGTATGTGTATGTAAGGGTGGGTGTGTCAATACCCCCCCTTTTTATGTAGCCTATTAGAAGAACATTACATTATTTACACAAAACAAAATTAACATTAACAAAACAATTAAAAACTTGACAACAAGTAGAATGCTGATTGAACAAATATCCCTGGGCAACGGCAGTGTGTGCTACAAACTTATCACTAAGACATCAACATGTAAATAGAAACCTCAGGCTGATAGTACATGTCCAGCTGTCACTGACCATGGACACAGACTAATGTTCAATAAATACAAAGTACTAGGCATCAGGGGCCATGCTTTAAAATTTCAAAGAAGCAATCTCAACAAACATAAATATCATCTATACACAGATTTCAAATCTGTCCAGTGAGAAGTAAAGTGTAAAATGGGACTGGATAGAAAAAGTGAATGAACATTTTTCCGTTTGACATTACGAGTTAAAATTAAACAGCTGTGTAACTGGCATGGTATGAGACCAGCTTACATTCATATTAAGATGGAAAATGGTGTTAGGGATCCTAAATGCAACCTCAGGAAAGTTGATAACAACTACTATACAATATTTTTAATACAACATTCAGATTAGGTAAATTGCCAAATATACATTAAAGATTATTATAAAAAATCATAATGAACTTTTCTAAGGTTTCTTATAATGGTTTTTGGAAACTATGCCCCAAATAAGGGTATTTAACATTTTTTTCAATAATTTTTTAATTAGTATGAAAAAACTATGCCAATTTTTCTGTACCATTGGACAAAATCTAATAGTAAAGAAAATTGTGGAAATTATAAGAACTGTTTATCAACAGTTGAATTATTTATTTCATTAATGTATGGCATTATAATTTTCCAAAATTTTGGAAGTCGACATGTGCACAAAACATAAACACAAACATATGTTACACAGAGAGAGGGAAGAAAGTGTGATTTTCCGCTTGATCAGCTGTAATTAGGTTGTTTGGCTAAAGCAGAAAGAAAAATTGCATCAGTTAAATGAAAGTACCATCAGTTTACGCATAGATTCACAAATCTCAAAGTATATTTCATTGATAAGTTCACCGCTATTCCAGAATATCATAGGCATGTTGACGACAGATGACAGACTGGTTCGGGTTTGGGTCCCCTTCCACAGCAAACTTTGGATCCCAAACGAGGCCTGTAACCAATTTAGTAAAGGAATGAGCATGCCCAGATCTAAGGAAACCCAAATAATTGTACTTAAGTCACTTTAGTTAAGCTCACAGAAATGTAACAAGTAAATATTTATGATTATCTATTGTAATTCAATAGTCAATAAATACACAGCGAGAAGTTTTAGGAGTTTACTAGGATCCTAATAAATGTCTTCCTATGGGTGATCACCAACCTTATAATGAACCAAACCTCACGATCATGTAAAGTACAGAACCATGATTTTCCGGCATCCTTGACATGGAATCCTTGATTTGTCCGTGGTCATCTGGCTTGACAACAGAACGAAATTCGAACTATTTAATTAATAAAATTACACAACCACGTAGAAGCAAACCGCTCATTCTCTGCAAAAATCCCGAACACAGGATTTTTTAAACTTATATTTCACTCTTTTAACTTGTTTTGTGCATTACTGGTTTTGTCACTGAGTGATGTGCTCGAAAGTCAAAAGCTATGCAATTTTTACCTTCAGTACCAGAGTGGTCAAAGAGTTCGTTTCTCATATGGGGAAGTGGAAGAGTTCAATATTTTAACAAAAACACTCAGCATGGTCAGCTAGTTGGTTTATCTGTGCAGGGTAAAAACATGTTCGTCGTTCATTTAAAGGAAAGAGTGAAAATTACATACATCCCTTTTTAAAATAACTAAAACTATACCTAAATACACCTAACAGTAACTCACCAAATGAAATTACAATTTTAAATGGAGTAACGTACAACGAAAAACCAGTGACAATATGAAAATACTGTGTAAGCAATTCATTGGTGCAGATGCTCCTTTATGAGTTTATCAAACCAAGTTTTGTATGACTTATGTTTTATATATCCAGCTTTAAAATGTAACGAGCTTTATCTTGCCACATTAGACTAACTGAGGATGTACATTTACTTATCAAAGAGTGAATTTAAACAACAGAAGTTAAAATAGAATCAACAAGAATAGTTGTGTTACCAGATATTTTGGTGATATTTTCAATTTCTGATTTCAAGCAAGTTATATGCTAGCACATTATATAATTTCTATATTTCGATTGGTGGACATAAAACTGTACTTTTATGATGTTTGAAAAGATGTTGAATGATGATAAAGAACTTTACATTCTGCATGCAAGTGTTTTACTTAATTCCCCTGATTCATCATATGTATTAAATTGTGTTTACTTTATATGCTTAAATTATGGTGACAAAAATGTTAATTTTTACTAAACCGAATTGCATTTTTATGAAACGAATCGGTCAAGCCGATTGTTATGTTCTAAATAGATATTACTCATATAAATTCAATTCTTACAATAAAAGGGTGATAACAATGTACTTACAAAAAAGGAATGTATTCTGGTTACATAATAAAAGTAAGCTAACCGTAAATTAATAAACTGACATCATGTACAAAAAAAGTAAAACAAGTAAGTAAATAATGTGAAAAAGTAACAAATAACTATACATAAGTAAGCAATACTAGCAAAACATACACCACATTCATAAAGTGGAAACATATTAGGTTTTGGAGTCACAGAAGGCAAGAAAACTCTCCTACCGTCGAAACAAAAATGTACAGACCCCATTACTTCAAAAATGTAGGTTGGTTAGCAATGGAAAATGCTTTTGCACTTTAGCAAACTTTCTTCTTTTAATTAAAATATGAAAACATTTTAAATGCATCATTTCAACCAGCAATCATAGCAAAACGAACTACAATGCTTACGTCTTAATTTATTAAATTGACCACTTCAAGACATCCTGGTTTAATTGTGTGAATGTTTAATCAGTTGTATCTGTAGCTAGTGTTCTTTTTATTCGTCTGAATATGATTGGTGTTTATTCTCTCCCGTCCTTAATCTATGTTTTATTTATAAATAAGGTATGACAAATAAATTTTATTTCCTCCTCAAATTGGGGGTTATTTAGATTTGTGTGTTTAATTTTTTTTTTCCATAGATTAAACCATGGACGCATTCTCAAGGGCTAGCTGTGAAGCCAATGAAAAGTTTTACTATAATGCAGAAAAGTACATTTCAAAAACATTTCCTAAAGTTGTAAACTAGACAATTACAGTGAATACCCACTGTATGTTTATTGGGCGGTGTGGGTGGGTAATACCACTGTACGTGTATGGGTTGGTGGGTGTGTGTTTACCACGTACGGTATGGGTGGTGGTGTAAACCACTGTACTGTATGGGCGAGGTGGGTGGGTGTAATCCCTGTAACTGTATGGGTGGGTGTATACAACTGTGACGTGTATGGGTGGGTGTGGGTGTATACCACTGTACGTGTATGGGGTGGTGTAGGTGTGGTTGTATACCACTTACGTGTATGGGGCGTGTGAGTGGTGGTGAATCTATCTGTACTGGGTGGGGTGGGTGTAATACCCCTTTACAGGAATGGCGGGTGGTGGGTGAATACCACTAATAAGTTATAACAAAACTGTATTTTCTTTAACCGCCCTAAATAAATCATAATGCACTAGCCAACTACCATTAACAGTTGCATAGTTGGTACGTAGCAGGTCTTTTATCTGTAGTTGTGAACCTCATCCTAATCCAACCTCAACTTTCCAAACAAGCCATAGATAATTAAGCTGTGGGGCGTGAAAGGGCAGAGTCAACAGAGATGAATTAGTTGATCAAGCTTGGCTTTCAACACTGGCTAAGAGCATTCCCCAATTAAAACAGACAATGGCAAATCGTGTCACATCAGTCTTTGGAAATGAAAAACTGTCCAACTGAAAGTTTGAGATTGAACAAGTACATGTAGTAGGCGTTCTGCTGATGTAGTTTATAGGTATTTGGGACATCAACTAATATTTGTCAAACATTATTTGTACTGACTCATGTTTTTTTTCTTCGTGCTAAACTTTAAAAATTATTGTCATAGAGGTTGAGGCCTTCCATTTTGTAAACCAACTAAATTTTCCTCATCATAAAAACATAGTAAAAAATAGTATTTATCAAACAGGTCCACCAAATCATTTATTATTGTACGTAAACTCATAGTCAATTCAACTTATTATACTTTAATTATATACAAGAAAGAAATAATAATAATTACCAAAAAAATAGAAGGCTTACTTGTTCACGTAACCAGTGACTTTAAAACAATTAATAAAAATAATTTTGATTGGTCACAGATTGGTTATCATTAATCATCACTAGATATTTTGATAGGGAACCCTATGAGGTCATAAAGGGTATTATAATGAGAGCAAGCCCATTAATAAATGAGAAATTCGCCCTTGAGAAGACTCATATATTTGTTATCGTTTAATATCTATCACTATTCATTCATTTTGTTTTATTAGTGTATGACAAGGAGTTATGTGGTAAGAAGTATTTAAAAATATTAATTTTTATACTAAAACACTACATATCACAATATGTAGATCCTTTTGCCCACAAGTTAAGTACAAAAACATTATTATATCTTATTAAAAAAACATATTTGGATTTAAACTGGGAAGAAGGCAAGAGCCCATACTCAGTGAGACAATTTCTTCTCAATGATCCAATTTGTTACTCTCTTTGTGTCTCTTGGGAATTCGTTGCCACATGACTACTTTATATACTAAAACTAATGTTCATTTGTGTGTTATAAAATTGTGTTAGTGTTAATGTACTTAAAATGCTAGTAGATTTTTTAAGTTTCAAAAGTAGTTCAACTATTAATAGTTGTCTTTAAAAAAGTGTAGGTTATTTTATAATTTGACCTTTTTTAATTTTCTGAAAAATGGATAACAAATCTTAATTTACAAAAGAAGCTTATTTTAATACCAAGTGTATTATATTTTATCAGTTTCAGAAAGTAATAAAAATATTTAAAATATCAAAATAAACTAAAAATATAGGTAAAATTATATTTTTTGTTTGTTTTGTTGATAACTCCTGGTAAGTTTGGTTCAATGTCACAATAGAGATCGTCAATATCTACTCACAATATTATCAATTAATAAAACACAAATTGATTTTTTCCATTTTTAATTTTTTACTTCAAATACCATTGTATTGTCACATCTTCCTTCATTATTCATTTACAAAAACTTATTATAAGCACAAAAAACAACTTACATAAATTTCCTCATAACAAAAATATACATAAGTAAACACAGAGAAATTCGAATCAACTGAAAATTAAACAATGTAAATACTCAACATCACAAAAAAATTCTAGTTTTATATATGGCTAATAAATAGTATAATAAATACCCTTACAAATTAAGAAATCTGGAAATTGACACAATTTAAAAAAATTATATATGCAACTATAAATTAGAAAATGTTTGTACAACATTGCAGATAAAAAAAAAATTCAACAGTAATTTGTATGTAGATTTAATTTCAATTTATTTGTATATTTATTATATAGCTATAATTATATTATTATTATTATAATATTAATACCTCATTTTGAGGTTTTGATGCAATAAACATATTAATATTAATCTACAGTGAAATTAATCACATTTGCATACTTCTGATGATTTCACTGATGCTCTCTTGCAGATTTATATCGCGTCCCATTTCTATCTTCCTGTAGTTTGCCATTATCCATTATCCAAGGTCTTCGTTGGGTCTTTCTGTCGCGTAAAGTTGATGCCAGCTGAACCCCTATGTGCCTCAATTGGGGTAGGTGCCGGGGCTGCATGCACGCTTAGGTCCCAATCCCTGTATATTGAGCTCTATCCGTCTATGTAAAAAATACTGCAGACTCAAGTTCTAGCTGAATGATGCTCGAGCTCCAGTTGCATAAACAAAAAAATATTGGGACATCACTTCTGTTCTCGGACAAATAGAATGTCTAGCACTTCCTCCACAAGGCAACTGGTCTGGTAAAGTTCCAATACAGATTATTACAACTCATTCTAAAGTGTCATTTTGAAATTACTTCACCACCCAATAAGAGAGCTACCTCCAAATGAACCATGGGAGCATAAAAAAGTGCAGGATAATTGAAGAAAACATAAACAGTCAATATATTGTTCATTCGCTCTTCATACTTGGTGGCAGTCATTACCATTTGAAATTTTGATTCATAGGAGACATTACTTTCGCCAATGTCTAGCTACCAACAAGCTGTGTCCACTTGCAAACTACAACCATTCTTTTTTATGTCTTTTTGGACAAGCATGACACACAGAAATGCCTTTTTCCTAAGTTGATCTTCTGATAATTTGATATCAGAGTATAAATGGTTACCAGTTGCTTGACTATGGGTCATTTTGAAGTTCTCTTTGCAGAAGAAAAGCGATTACGTAATAGCAGTAACGTGCAAGAGTTGGTCCTCTCTCAATGCGTAGAGGACCTCAAGCAGCCTTACCCCTTGTCTTCTGTGAAGTATACCTTCCTCCTGATGTCAATTTTAACAAAACCGCCTTGAAATCACAGACTGACTCACACACAAAGCACAGAAGACCCCACAGTCCAGTTAACTTGAATCGAGGTCAATCAAACTAACCCCCTAACTAAAAATCAGTGTCCGACAAAACCCGTCTAGACATCCAAATCCAATATAACCAAAAGCACACAGGAACATATAACAAAGATGTGATCAATCCAAGGAACAAGTATTAGGTTACTAAAACAAACTGATACCAAGTCACAACTAATGATAACATTATATGGAATAGATTCTTATCATCAATTTAGTTTAAGCAAGGTACAACTTAAACTTCTAGCATGAAAAGAAATTTCATAATTTTATCTTGACATTCTACATCTAAGATTACTAGGAATAAAGTACAAACTTTCTCCATTTCATCAGGGCTTGTTAACTGCTATGAATAAAAGTATCCTAATTTTACTTTATTTGAGGAGTGGTAAACCAAATGAGTAGTTTTACTTGCATTTAAAATGTACAAAAAATTTAGATTCAGTATTTTTATATTTAAATATATAACTCTATAAAAAAATCCATAAACTAATAAACATAGCGAAAGAAAAATAATATTTGAATTTCCAGAAGGACAAAATCATCTAAAGTTAAAATTAATTACGACGATACATATATTTAATTACAAAACTATTCATAGTACTGAGTGAATAAATTACTGATTTTGTTACTTGGAATCAAAATATTAAATAAAATTATTCAAGTGGAGGTGGTAAGTTCTTCAAAAGAGTAACTGGCTAAATTAATTATATGTTCCTTCAAATTTTAAGTAATATACTCTCAATTATATACATGTTACATTAATAGATTTTTTGTATAATATGGCAATTTAATTTTGAATGTAAAACTGTGGTTAGATGTTGTTTGTGTCTATGTGTCCATGCTGATGAACTTATTTTCAATTAGTGTTTTTATTTCTCTTATTTCCTCTCCTTTTATGTAACTCTCTGTCTCTTTCCCTGCAAGCTGTTTGCTAAGATGAAATTGACCAAATGGGTGCGTGGTAAGTTATAGTAATATTTAAAGTCCTATGGTAGTTAATTACAAATTAAATCATACTTCTGTAATATAATATACAAAAAACACAACTACATTTATTTTAATCTTAAAAAATTAAATTTGTTGTTAAGTAACTAAAACGTTAGAAAGCGTTATCCAAATGTTTTGCCAAAACAGTTTCCTATCTTTCCAAAACAGGCTAACGCAACAAACTTCAAAAATAATTTTGAAGCATGCACAGTTTCTGACAAATTTAAACGTGATGAAAATCGAAGAGTATTCTTCCAAATTGTGGCTTATATATATATATATATTAATATTAATAAAAATATATAATATATAATATAAATATCCTATAATTTACTTTTAGTATGATGTTGTTTTGTCTATTCATTTTTAATTTTTGTCATATATGTATTGCTTTTAATCATTACTCTAAGGGATTCACCAAAGGGGATAATTTGTTTCATTTCACATTTTTAAAACAAAGTAACGACATAATTTATATTATAGTTACATAAGGTAATGTTAATGCATTCTGTATGAATTTGCCATCCTTTTATTTTAAAATTACATAAGGATGTGATTGCAATCTATGGATAGCATTTACTCTTGTTCTTTTTAATTACATGAGATTGTGATTCAATTTAAGGATAGATAGGCAAGCCAGGTGGGCCGACCGAGTGGTCTAAGGCGTCAAGGGACTTTGAGCTTGGGTTAGAGAAAGCGCTGGTTGAATCCGGTCTAGACCTTGAAGATTTTATCAGTAATATTCACCATTCAACTGTACTGGTTCGGCGTCGACGCTCCCTTACTCTGTCTCCAATAAGTTCCGTCCTCCGGCAACGTATCAATGGTCTACGAGGAATGAGCAGAATAAGGGTAAAATAGGAGTTCAGTAAAAAAATTACTCCTTCATTCTAATTTCATAAGGAATGTGATGCCTTCCAAGTAAAATTGTCTCCATTTACTCTAATTAGATAAGGTATGTGATGCCTTCCAAATAAAATTGTTTGACTCTCTTTAGTCTAACTAAGTTAGATAAGGGACGTGATGCCTTCCAAGTAAATTGTCTCCTTTTAACTCTAATAAGATAAGGGATGTGATGCCTTCCAAATAAATTGTCTCCTCTTTAGTCTAATTAGATAAGAGATGTGATCCTTTCCAAGTAAATTTGTCTCCCCTTTACTCTAATTAGATAAGGATGTGATGCCTTTATCCAAGTAAATTGGTCTCCCTTACTCCTAATTAGATAAGGGATGTGACCCTTTCCAAGTAAATTGGTCTCCCTTTAATTTCTAATTAGATAATGGGAATGTTATAGCCTTCCAAGTAAATTGTCTCCCTTTATTCTAATTAGATAAGGGATGTGATTTGCCTTCCAAGTAAATTGTCGTCCCTTTCTCTAATTAGATAAGGGAGTGATTGGCCTTCCAAGTAAATTGGTCCTCCCTTTATTCTAATAGATAAGAGTTGTGATGCAATCTGGATCGATTACTCCATTTTTGTTTTAATTACATGAGGAAATGTGGAGCATTTTTTAGGAGAGATTTACTCCTTTTGTTGAATACATATATATACTGGATAAGTTTACCACTTGTTACTTTACTGACATAAATCTGCGTCACTTCGTTACTAGTGGTGCAGCGCTGTAACCCAGCTACAGACTGTTCATGGTTATGGTGTTTATGGTTTAGTTAGTCTGTTCTTTCCCCCCAAAAAAAAAAAAATTACCTAGCGTTGTAGGAATGATTTTTTGTCATGTGAGCATTTGTATTGACTCTTTTGCAGTTAATCTGTAGGGAAGCAACAATACATAGGAAAAAAATAGTTGGAATTTGAAGTTTAGTGAATAATTATTTTAAGCAGAGTTCTTTGTTTAGATTATCAATCTTTTGTATGCCTGTTTTTTTTGTGAGTTTAAATTTTAATTAAATGATTATATATGTTCATACTCATACAGGAGATCTTCCAAAACTCCTGTGAGGAAGTGGATAAAGTATAAAAAAGTAGTTAAGACCTGCCTCAGTTTAAACCATTCTTCTTAAGGTGACTGTTTTATTCCTTCCCACAAGCTACCAAGCCCCACTGCAGGAGAGGTCGACAGCCCTATAGTAGCCATGGAATCTTACCGTTAGCGTGGCAAAATATACTTTTCTATTGAACTGTACAAGTTCGTGTTTAATAATATAATGAGTGTATAGTGAAGTTATAGTGTATGATAATGAATATGAAAGTTCCAGTCCTAGTGGAACGACCAAAAATATATTATGATGTTTTAATATAAATTGATTATGGTCCGACTAGAAACATTTACTTAATCAAATTACACTATCAAATTGTTTTATGATATTAAATCACTTATTTTACCCAAATCGTTGAAAATAAAAACCCATGTTTATTGCATTTTTTTTTTTTCTGAATCGAAATGGGTCCACTTAGAGATGAGTGTTTTATTTTTTTTTACCAATACAATTTGTTAGTAACAAAGAACCTACCTCAAGGTAAGTAATGCCCAACTGTATTTAACGCTCCTTAGTCTTCACTATTAATGGAATGGGAAGTGTAATAATCTGAAGTACTGTTGAACAACAGTGTCCTGCAGAACAAATGGAACATTTAATAATTATAGCAAACTGTATGTATAAATATGTCCAATATCAGTGTAAATCCACTGTGAATTAAAATTTAAAAATGCAGCAATTAGCATCCAACTTTGACATTCAAAAAGATCTATATTATTATTTAACGTATAAAACTAGTGTCTAAACGAATAGTGGAAAACTTAAAGCCAACTTGAAATTGGTCTTATACAGATTAAGATATTGGTGTTTGGTCTAGTTTTTACTTTTAAATACAGAATTTTGAAGTTCATAGTACTTTAGCTAGCTTTTATAGATATTTTGCCAGTTAAAAAAATATAGCCATTATTATAATATAAGGTAAAACCATACTAATTATTAATCAAGCACATATTATGTAATATGATCTAATATTGTTAATTATATAATAAGTAATATGAAGGTGTCCTGTTTAGGGAAAGTGTGCTTGGATTGTGTTTGTTTCAGGTTTCAGACCTTTCAACATTTCACCAAGCCTTTGTGAGTGACTGTATACCACGTCAAGTAGTAGAAATTGTCTGTCTTGGCATTTGTTGGAAGAGTGTAAAAGTAGAACTTAAAGGCCTTGTTTAACTACCGTAATATTCAGCATATGGACATTGCTCAAAGGACTGTTAATGGACTGTGTTATAACGCCTTTAGGAAAAGTGGAGGAAGCAGGCAGTATATTATAAAATATACTGTTGTAATAGAACATTCATATTTTCCTCTTTTAGGTCTAAAAATGTTTAATTTGGATTCAAGTAACATCGTATGAAAGGCCGTAAAGAAAAGGAAATGGTAGAGTCCTCTTTCCAAAACCCCAACATTACAGTGACTGAACACACTCCAACTCCATCACCTCTATTACTTTTAAAAGAAAAGGTATGTCTAAAATATAAGTAGTGCTTGGTGAATCCATTTTTTCTTAACCTCTCAACTGCTGGATAACAATAAAATAAAAGCCTGTTTGTTTCTTCTTGTGCTTCAACACAGTACAAGCATGTACAAAAATATACAGGGAAAAAAACGTTACAGATAAAACGTATTCCCCTATTTGATGAGTCAAAATTATAAACAACTGATCAAAGGGTCCAGATATAATAAATGGTTCCAAAGAATTGGCACATAACATTCCCAATACTAACACTAAAAACTCAAACTTTTGGAATTCCCAGTATGATTCCCAAATAAGTTGTTTTGCCATAAGCTAAAAACCTAACCAAATTAGAGACAATGCGGTTTTTACTAAAATATTATAAATTGAGTGCAAATTGTTTTCTCTTTCTGGAAAATTCTAATTAAAATCTTAAAGGCATTTTTTGAGAAAATTCCCATTTTTGAAATGTTTTTTTGCCCATAAAAATAAAAAAAAACTAAAAATTCAAAAAAGTGAAAAAATTGCATGAAATTTCAATACATTCACACCCACAATAGGTAATACTACCAAAATTTCAAAAAAATAGATCCATCAGTATTTTTCCCAGCAAACTGCAAATACACATCATACGGACAGACAAAACCAAAGTATGTTTTCGAAAACCACTATTTGAGTTCAGTGGAACCTTCCTAAATGGATTTTTAGCCAACTTGTAAACAAATTATTTTGAACGATCCACAATATTTTCTTCTAACTTAACGCATATGGGAGAAAGTAAAAAGCCAATCATGCCTTTCTAGTTTTTATATACCAAGACCAGACTTTTTGTTTGTTTACATCTTTGTTTGGCGCGGAGGAGGATATGAATCACTACTCGTCACTGTGCTCAACGACGATTCTCTGATTTACACAGATCATTATAGGTCACTCATGTCAAAGAAATAAATCACTTAAATCGTTGTTTTCGCCAAATAAATTTCCTATTAACCGTTCCATAATATTACAGATGGCAAAATTTTTACCAGACACATTTTTGCATGACACCACCAACAAGCAGACAACAGCTGTAAAAAGAAATGAAAAATCATTTCAGTTGATATAATAAACAAGCCTAGTAGTTCTCCAAATCTCTCAAAGTATATCACAAGCACTCTATTGCAAAAGAAATAATCAATGAAACCGTAATTTCAGCTCGTTCCAAGCAACACTACTTAGTGACTGATTAAACGGACTTCAAATTGTGTGGCACAACTGTCAATCAAGAGACAAATAGGCAATAACAACCGTTTATAGAATTTGAGAAGGTTAATCTAACTAGACTTCTTTTTTTATAAAAAAAGTACTTAATTATTGATAGTTATATCTTCTGGAAAATGTAGCTTACTACTCCAAAAGCTATCTTATAAATGTAGCTTGCGGATCTTCGGCTACAAACTGACTTTGTCCTTTCAAAAGTAAAGATGTGCAACCATTGTCTGAGTGGTATTTGATTAAAAGATAACGCAGGTTTGATCCTGGCTTGCACTGAAAATATTTATCGGTTTCAAAAAGGTATAGTCAAATTAAAAATATCTCTATTTTTTCACATACATGATACAACGAATGGCGTCCAACATAGTAATCATTTACATAAAATAGGTTATATAATTTAATAAAACATAATGATAAAAGCTTAAATAGCACATCAATAATAATATAATATACTTTCTCTGAGACCTGTGTAAGTGGCACACAGAAACAAATTACTTGCCAAAAGCTATAATAAATACTAGTAAACTATTTAAAAAGAAAGACAAACTTTTAAAGAGAGCCACTAGTTGAGTTTACAACAACACGTTCATTTATAATAAATATTTAGAACAACACAATGGTAAGTTAAAACTTTAGGTCTTACCTGATTATAAAAAAAAAATTAAATGAAAGATGTTGGATAGTTATTGAAAAACTAAAATTAATTATATATTAAATAAAAATGATGTCCTAATTTTTTCATATTTCATGCATGAAGAGAATAAGTTGTAGATTTATTATTGGCATTCAAACGTTAACCTTTTCTGTAATTATATTTTTTACAGCTCTTAATAAACTCCTTCAGTGATTAGTAAAAGATACATTTTCTGCCCTTACACTCACCGTAAGTCTTGGTGAGATGTCGGACCTCTCGTAAAATACTTAATAGCAATACACATGAAACGTTGGTCGGTTCCCGACTAACCCACACTTGTACAACGATGAAATAGCTTGTATACGTACATTCATATTTAAATCATGCACTTTTGGATTTGCACATTGGATAGTAAATATTAAGTTAATATAAGTGGATATTTTCATAAATCATCAATGTTACTAAAATGTGATGTTATGTTTAATGGGGTCAGTAGACCAGTAGCTGGATGCAGCAAGTCTCAAAGTAGATCAGAGCGCAAACCAAGTCTCACACGTTCTCAAACTGAAAGTAACATTACGTATACTTCTGATGATACTCCAGAAGCTTCTGGGGTCAACCCTGTACATCACCAAGGAGGGAAACATTGACTTTCAAGTTGTTTCTCAAGGTAAATAATGTTAACATTTAAGTAAATAATCTTGTTTTTTTATGAAGTATACTCATGTCAATCATATAAATAAGTTTTACTACATTCATTCTTACATTCTTACATATGAGACGCCGACATCACAACGTTGTGCGTATTTTATGGCGAATAATGAATGGTTATTATGAGTGTAGGATGAGTGTGGATGAGTGTATCTTTGTTACTAACTGTTTCAACTGTTCCTCATAAAGGGCAATTATTAATAAAGTCCCAACAGCCAGGTCAACTAAGGGACCTGAACAGCTTTACCGTGGGAATCCGAACGCACTAGTGCTGGTCTATTTTTCAGCAAAATATGACAAGCCTGATACTCAGTTATCGAACCCCGCTCACAACGATCCGCAACAATGATTAACCAACTCAACATGGATACCCCAGACTTCTCTAGTAAGTGTCCACTGCCAATAGCAAACCATCAAGCGGACCGCCTAATGTCATTATTAAGAGGACCGAGCATGAAACAACCTATGCCTACAAACTCCCAAACACTTTTGTCCCCATGTAGCTGGGTTTACAGTGCACTGGACTGCGCCAAACCAAAGTTGGTAGGACCACCAGTTTAAATGTTCTAAGAGGAAAAAGTATTGTTTTGGATTTCGGGGCCATACCATTTATCACACAATTTGAAGGAACTTTTACAATAAATTCTTGTTCAAAATGTCAGCACAGGCCTTGATTTATGATAAACAATAGTTTTTATAGATGGTGAACATGTCAAAAAGTCTGCCTGTAAACAGCGTGTGTGGTTCCCCAAGGCTCTGTTTCTTGGGCCTTTGTTGTTCTTAATATGCAAATGAACTCTTAGGTCCTTTTATACACATGACAACACGATTTCCGATTCTGAGTTTTTTTTCGTTGTTGGTTGGTTTTCCACACTAACAACCGATTTTGTTCCTGTCCTAGAATGGAGTGGGAAACTGGTGAACCCTCGTTGAGATTGTGACTTCCGTCTAAGTAGTTTTTTTGAATTTGTTAATATAGACTGAAAACAAATAATCCCCAATCTGTTTTTTTTATAACCTCGTCGCAAAATATATACCTTTAAATAAGTATTTTACTTAAATACAAAAGGTATCTTTTAGTATAAGTTTTACATATACGTTTTGAAGTAATTATACTTTTAATCAAATACATTAATTATAGCTTGATAATAATTAAGAACAATGGTTGTATGGCCTATTCTTTGAAATGCTTTTTAATGAAAAATATAAAGTACATTTTCTAGATATCGCCAAAAAACATTGATGTTTTTTTTGCAGCTGTTCATTGGATTTATCATTACTTTTGAAAATTTGAATAGAATCATATTAAACAAATTATCTATTATTTATTTATTTATTATGATTAGATGAGGAGTGAAAAAAAAACCCAATTTTGATCTTAGTATTGTTATTATTTATTTATTAGTATCGCTCTTTGTATCATGGTGAAAAGCCAACAAACATGAAAAAATATGTCACAGTATTAATAATGTTAATCTTCATATCCATAGAACAAAATGTATTAACATGCCACAGTTAAAAGTATACCAAAATTATGTACTATTCAATATTAATTCTGTATATTACATGCAAGCATTATATAAATTTTTAACTGTTTAAAACAAATTGCCTCTCAGGTGAATTTCACAATGTTCGAATAACACAAGTAAACTCTATTAAATTATTAATGAACACTTATAACGATGAAAGTAAATAATAAACAATTTCAAATTTGTTGAAAAATAGTTTTTTACTATAATAACATGTATGAATTACAAATATTAAAATTGCAATAAATAAACACACATATTTTTTAATTAAAGAACATTAAGGTTTTTACTGTTTAAAATGATTTATGTAGTTGTGGTTTGCGTTATAAGAATCAAATTTATTATGTTCAATGAGAAATTAATCAAAATGTAATTTGCGATACTATCCATCTTTTTTTGAACAAAATCACAAAATAAAAATCACTTTATATAGCCACAGCGAAAGCACGACTGGGAAGAATGAAAGAACTCTTATTTTCCACATTAAAAATCAAATATTTGAAAAGCTTAAGTTTTTAACAAAATAAAATAATGCATAGTGAATACAATATTACAAAATAATAAAGTTTAAAAACTTAGAACAAGTATGGATATACAGTAAAAAATTATTTAAGCTAAATAAAAATAGACAGGAAATTAGCCTATAATGGGCAGATAGCCTGTGTGAAGGTTCAGTTGTTAAGGACAATTATATTTGATTGACATAAATAAATCAGTGTGTGAATTCAAATCTCATACGTAAGTAGAAAATGAGACAAGACTTAACTGGAATGCGAGAAACAGGAGCAAAATTATTTGATTCAATGAACAATGAGAGGTGAGTGAGGGGTTTTGTCAAGGACATCTCACCCCCTAAATTGGGCCATGAATAAGGCGACTCTAAAAACCTCCATCCATTTCTAAGAAAGTACCATGTCTTGGTACGATTGATAAATATTTGCATAGATTGGAAAGGACGGACAAAATTTTTTAGAATTCTTATATTTAGAATAAAATTTTAAGAAATAGATATATGAGAAATATAAAATGAATTCGTATCTCGAAATATTAGGTATAACTGAAAGTATTAATACCAAATTATTGAAATAGCGGTTCTTTACGTATGAGATAATTTATGAGGAAAATTAGTAGCGAAAATTGTTGTATGTATAAGGAGAAAGGAAGGCGATGAAAAAAAAAACTGACCAGACTAAGCAATGAAGATTCTCTTAACATGAGTAATAGTTAGGATAAACGTGATAACTCTCCTCAAATCCAGCTTTAAATATGGCCTTCTAGACAATGTTAAGAGACTGAAATTTCCAGAGTTATTGGAGCACCCCACAGGCAATTAAGGATAAAATAGAGAAGAGGCCTAGAACATATGCAAAATAGACCAACTTAATCTCAGCAGGTTCCAAAATAGGCGCACAAGAAAGCTGTCTAAAAAGCCAAAGATATATTGCGAACTCTTTAATGAGATAATTTTCATGCTCAAATAATCTAAAAAAGTGTGAAACTGGGGACTGCACGTAGATATAAAAGGTGTAATTGCCAAAAACCTAAAAATACTACCTATATACTACTTAGCTCTGAATGAGGCTACAAAAAATCGGGATGTAATCTATGGTTTTAAAAAACATTATATAATCAATGAAGAAATTATATTAAAAGCAGGTAAAAAATAGAGTTAAAAAATATCTACGAAAACCACTAGATAATCCTTACCAACTTAACAACAACAAAGAATAAAAACAAACAATAACAACAAACAGTCCCTCAGGATCATAGTCAGCAAGATTTACTATCTAGTAAAGAATCAAAAGACGCCTGATATCATCTCTCTGTCCCCTAAGCGGTCGGACTTAGTGGTGAGTGACCATTGTTATATGCAATGCAGTACTGTTGTGGTCAGATGAGGCTCCTCTGAACCACAGCTGTGTGACACAGCAAGCATACAGCTCATGAATCAGTATAACCGCTCACAAATATGTGGATCCGGGGATCAAGACTGAGCCGTTGTGCAGTCCACTCTAGTTGGTCTGTCAATACACTGTCCGCCGTTCGCCCATCGCCTGTAATATGTTCAGAAGCTATTCTTTCTGTTCTGTCCAAATACCAGTACTGCGTATATCAAACTAAGATCCCCCTAGAAAAATCGCACATTTTATTCTATCTAATATTATCATTAATAGCATTTCTAAAGCAATCAGGAACATGATCATGTCTTACAGTCTTAGTAAAGGTAGCATAATAATCATACTCTCTGTGGCAGTAAGAAAATTGTAAACTACATACCTCATATATTTCCCCCCCGTGGCACATCTGTGTGTTGTGGTAGAGTCCCGCTGTAAGTCGTTTGTTCACATAAATTCACCAATTCCGTCGCATTTGTTCTTTTGCTTATCAGACATGATAAGGTTGTAACCTTCTAAGTTGTTTCATTTCCCAACAACCCCTCCCCCTAACAACATTCCCACAGTACAATTACCATCCAACTCAAACCTGTCAATTAAATATAAGTATATTAAGAATCATCTATGTGTTTTTGAATAGCTCTTAATATTTAAGTGTACTATTTTAATACTGTTATTGAAAATATTAAAGTTAGAAAAAAACTGAAACTGGAACAGAATCAAACTGGAAGCTTGCTTATTTCTGAACAACTATAAAAGAATTGCCATAATTGGCCAATCAATTTCCAGTGGGTCCATCACTATAATTCCACAACCTACCATACCCATTACTTTGAGTCACTGCTACGAGCGACACCATGTCCCCCGAAGGCGAATGTGTTAATTTCCTCCCACTTTATGAATGTAGATAGATGAATTATCTTGTTGACAACATCTTTTATGAGTTTGGTGTGTGGCAAATGTTGGTTTAATGACTTACAATACAAGTAGCCCCTGAATATATGAAAGCAAAAAATATATCAGAATCATATAGATTGTTATATAATGTAACATTTTATAAAAAATGAGGACATAGTCGTCAGTTATTATTATATGGTCAATACAACAATATTTCTTTATTTAATTTATGTGTTTTATTTACCCATAAAATCTTCTTTTTTTTTTGTCATGGGGGTAAACATTTAT
This sequence comes from Stictocephala bisonia, assembly GCA_035578905.1. Lineage (NCBI taxonomy): Eukaryota > Metazoa > Arthropoda > Insecta > Hemiptera > Membracidae > Stictocephala > Stictocephala bisonia. The sequence goes on along the minus strand of JAQJVL010003741.1, from coordinate 35,325 downwards.
TTACATTAATGAATTTCCAGCAGACTCTATTAAAAACAAAATTCATAAAAATGAAATTAGTACATAAACAATCAATTCATTTTAAAAAATCCTTACTAGCATTTAATAAACTTACATCAACTACTCATGCAGTTTTCCTAGGCATATTTTAATGGTGAAATATTGAAAGGCCAATTGTTAGAGGTTGCACTGCAAGTTGGAGTGATTATGTACACAATTTTCTCCAGCTTTTTATTATATTTCATGTGTTTTGGACTGTAATATAAACTGTATTAAACTACTAGTAAATGCTGTCAGTGGAGTTGAGGTGTCTTTGATAGTAAAGGGACTGAACAGTGATTGAGAAGATACTGTAGGCGGTCTAAATGATGATTACAGGCAGTACACCTCAGTGGTGCTGAGAGACAACGTGTGCTGTACCTTGAGGTGCGTGTGAGGTGGCCTTCAATCTACTGGAGTTGCTCATTGACATGGGAGTGCTGAAAGTACCATCAGACCACAGAGCATTCTGCATCTGACCAGAGTAAACCTGGGCCGAGGTCACCTGGCATGGACTGTGTTATCAATTGTGTTATTAGGTAAAACCTTGTCCAATCTTGTTAAAAGCCGATTCTCATACCAAACCAAGATATCACAGCACAAGAAAAAAAATTGTAAAGAGAGATTCCTCATTGTTTTATTTTTGTAAACATCGTTTACAAAACAGATGATTCAAAGATTAAAGAGTCATATCATATCATGATAACATAGATACCGACCTACATTTTTTTTTTGTTTATGTTTACTTCTCTATCCTACACATAGTCCCAGACGAAATTATTAAGAAAAAGACGAGCTATGCAAAAGACTTGAAGTAGCTCCAATAATGCTGAACATCACTTCTGTACATTAGAGATTGTTTACCTGTGGGATGCATCCTTCAAATATACTGGTGTTCCTGGCATAACTGGCGGTAAATGAGTTTGAGTGTAGAATGCTAACTAACAATTATCTTCAAACCATATGTTCATATCCACCCATACATTGCAGAGCCTCTTACTCTAAACCAGACTAACATGTCCTCTACCCTTGAAGCGATACTTAAACATTATATTGGAACTGTTAAAGAAACAAACATACTCGAAAAAAATTAACGGGGCTTTTCTGTTAAATATAACACAAAAGTTGCCCTGACTAATATTTAAAGTAAGCTAGGGTTAACTTCAAAATCATACTCACAGTCAATAGCCTCATTAACTACACATAGTTGTAATAAATAGATCAGATGCTCAATAAGTTCATTACATGCCATTAGAGCTCAAGCATTATGTTTTGGACATTTGTTGAACATGGCTTCTGGCTGGAAACAATCATCCTTTTCAAAGTTGTTAACGGGCTTTGTATTCATCAAATTATAATTGGCTTATATTTTTTTCAAGTGAATCGCTTTGAAGGTTGTGGGAGACACTTTTGTTGTTATTTTAAGAGTAACTATGACAATTATTATATTATCAAAAATAATATTGTGATCTATATCTGAAAGTTTAAATACATATAAAATATTTATTATGACTGATGAAACCTATAGATGAGAGAATATCAGACCTCACAGCACAAAACATGATATAGTTACCCCTGAGTGACTTAAGATCAAAAATAAAAAAAAAAAATTAGGTATTGGTGTATTGGAAATGGTTGCAGAGTATTACGCCATCTGGGATGCGTCCCCATGGGTGCACTGACAGTCAGAGAGGACCACACCCACCAATGAGACTGTTCTTCTTCTTATGGCGCTCACAGGGTCAAAACATTGCTTAGTAAGTACTGCACGACCGATGCCAATGCTAAGTCAATTTGGCCGTTGCCTACAGTCACATGATCAACACAGGAGCATCGAAGTATTCCAGATAGTCTGGACTTTTTCACATTCATATGTTGGATTCTGTGGTGGATGCCCAGGTTCCTTATTATCCACACTAAGTGAGTCAAAATTTAATTCAAAATTATTTTAGAATCAAAGTTATTCTTTGTTTACCTTAAATTTAAAAATATAAAACTCCATAGTCAGTATAATTCATTTGGAAGTTTGAATACATTGAGCAAAGCTGTTGATCCTAGCTAAAAAGGCTGTTATCTATGCTCTAATGATTGATTATATTAAGTTTATATTGTAAAAACCTGCTTATATCATGCAAAATAGCATTATTTAATATACATTGCCAATCCAATGAATTTTCATAACTTTAGATCTTAGGCTTAAGCAACCAGTGTCTAAAATCTAATTGTATTATGACTTCAAGGTATTGAAGGTGGTATTTATAAGATAATCAGATGTTTCATTCACCCATAGGGTGATGTGACATCCTCAGTGTTATCACTGAAACTGAGATCAGCAAATGACCTTCCAGCTTACATAACAGCAGGTTTGCTGGAGATAAGTAGAGGCATGACCCTTATGACTGTCAATGGATGGAGAAAATCAACCCTTCCATTTTATTTAAATTTTCTTGTAATGGGTTCCAAGTTTTAGGAATCCTAATACTGTTTTACTAATTAAAATTATTTCTTCTTTATATATTTCTATAGCTTCCCTTACAATTTTCAGGTAGTAGTGTGGTATGTTGGCAAGGACTTTAGTAGTTTGGTAAAATAAAATTCCATGATTGGTTTTTGTACAATGTTCAGCAACTACAGACTTTTCTGTTTCCTTATTCTTAGAATGCCTTATATGTTCCTTCCTTGTTTCTGCTGTGTAGACTGACCTGCAACTATAAAGGTATTTCATATACTCCAAGCATAGCTGGTGGAATTTTATCTTTGACTGATCTCAGAATATTCTTTAATTTGTTCAACATCACAACATGGGCAAAACGTCAAGTTATCTTACAGATAGTGTAGATAGCACCTTGACGCGGTTGTCACTAAATATATATCCATGAAAATTTATATAGAATATTCCATAAATTTGAATTGTAGAGAAATTATTGTACAAAACACTTTCATAAACAATGGATATAAACATTTTTTCAATTTACATAAACTTGATCTGATGAAACACATTTCCAATTTAACTACCAGGTCCATTTCCTAATTCGGTTCATCCGCAGCAACCATGTTATAAACTCATGTTACTGAATTAAGAGTTATGAAACAAAAATAACATACTATAAATTAAAGGGAAAAAACATACAGCTTTATCAAATATCATATTCAAATTTAATGGTATAAGATGAAACAACACTCCATTAAATATTTTTTTTTAAACACTCCATGAAATTAAAATATTATTTACTGCAGTGTTTGTTTCATCTTATAACATTAAATTATATATCCAGTAATAAACGAGCTTGAAGAATTATCATATTCAAAATTGCTAGTAAGTTTCTGCAGAAATTATATTTTTGAAGCTGTGTTCTAAGGATTTGTTTAGGTGTGAGAGAACTATTTTTTCAATTGTGCTATGGGTCCTTTTAAAAAAATATGCATATGAATAACTTGCATATGAATTACTAAGTTTATTTTGGTTGGCATGCAAATAGTATAAGATTAATTTTTGTTAGAGAAAAACCCAGGAATATTTTATTATGACCTCAGTTATATGTTATACAAACACATGAACAATCTGTGTTAAAAATGTTTGTTATAGATCAGAAAAGAAGTTGCAGCAAATCACCAGATGTCGGCGCCCAGGGAGGTTATGCTACAAATTTCGGAGCAGGTTTGAGTGGAGGGGGGTCGAGGAGTTGAAGGGCAAATAATGACTAATATATTCAAGACTCTTGTTATACGTCTCCTCAAATCAAACAAGGACTTGAAACTTCCAGAAAATATGGTAAGATATGAAATATATTTTTATTAAAAAAGTATAATTCTTAATATATATATAAAATCCACAAACGATTTACTCACTAATGAAATCAATGGAACCACTGGTTTGATTGGAGGGAAGTTAGCTTTTGTATCTTAGAAACTCCCTAAGACAAGACAAAGACAAGACAAAAGTTCTTTATTCACACAGTCATAGAGAATGGTGTTGGCGTCAAATAATTTAGATTAAATAGGTATAAGAGCATAAGGTAATTGGCAACCTTAAGGTCAAAAAATAAGAACAATGAGTCGTTATATAAGTAGCTAAGGGATGTCTATTTTTATCATTTCTCGTTCCGAGGAAACTAGTTAACATAATACTATCACTGGTTCCTTTTTCCGAAGTAGAGTGGGTGTTTCTTCAAGAGAAGCCATTTTCATCAGAGTTGTTTTCTTGAAGCGCTTCCCCAGAGGTGAACTGTTTCATTGATCACTACCGAGCCTTGTTAAAGAAGCAGTGCTCCTATTGTAGGTTGGCTTTTTTCTTTCTCCCTTTTCTCTTTTCTTTCCCATCCCTGCCCGTGTTTTTCCCCTCTTTCTTTTTTCCCCTTTTTTCTTTCTTTCTCGGCCAGACTAGAGATGGTGTATGGGGAGTGAGAAGTCAAAGGCGTTTCTTTTCTGGAGTTGTACTGGTGGTAGTCTCCAATTTTTTGGGTTAGTCTGATGACATCACCAGCAGAATTACCTCAACTAATATACAGTGCCGGTACTCGTGAGTTATTTTGAGGTCTTTTGAAGGCTTGCGACAGCTGGTCTTGTGGTTTTTCCAAGGCCACCTGAGGATCCACACTCCCTGCCTTTTTTTTGTTTGCAGAAATACTCTCTCCATGTTTGCATTTGTTGTTCCACATTCCAAAGTCCCCCAGACTGAAATGATGCCATATCTAGATGGGCCTCGAACAATGAAAAGTATGCTGTTCTTGCTGCCATTGGTCCACATTTTTCATTATTCTTCTCATGACATAGATGCCTGATGCAATCTTTTTACAACAAATGCTCGATGTGAGCATATCCATTTCAAGAGGTTCATGTCAAGGTGTAATACCCAGTATTTTGTACTTTCCTTTCTGTTTAATGCTGGGTTGGGTAAGTAAACCATCCATGTTTCATTCCCTCTTATACTTGTATTTCATTTGAACAGTTTTTATTATCATTTAAGACTAAGGTCGTTTTTACTGCTATAACGGTGCTTGGCTAAGTTTAAAAGTCCTTGATTGTTACTTTTTTTTAGATGTGCTTGTTTTGGTTATCACACGTAAGTACGGTATCGTTCCGCCTATAGGGGGCATTACATGTTTGGCAGAGGGCTATCGTCCATATATTGGGGGGGTAGGTCATGTTGTCAATAACCAGGAAAAGGACTGTCCCCGAGAACCCGAGCCTTGGGGCACTCCTCTGTCCCTCTCGCTGTCAATCAGAATTGTTGATGACCGTGTACCATGCTCATCTGTCTCCAATTCGTGATTTGCATATTCAGTTCCACAGCTGGTTTTCTCATGCCGCTAAGTTAGCTTTTTGAACCATTTTGCCTGGTATCCCCTTTATGTCCGAGGGATTGAAAATTTCTTGATAAGTAGGGTGGTGAGACAAGGCATCAAAAGCAAACGACTAAAGACAAGGAACAGGCTGGGAATAACTGAGTTGCCTCTTTCTATTTGAATCAATAATATGTTCAACAAGCTGTGTGATATTGCTGTTATGGGTATACCTCGTTTCCTTTCAAGAATCCCATGCTGTTATCTGTTAAGGGAGCTTGTTGTAGTTTAGATGTTCTATAAGTTCTCTGCATGTGTAACCTTTTTCAATTACTTTGGAAAAAGTTGATGTAGAGAAATGGGACGATAACTACTTGCTTCTGTTCTGTGGTTGAGATCAGGAGGAACCGCTTTTTACTAAGGGTATACTTTGGAAGTTTTTTTTTCAATTTTTCTTCCGGAAATGCCCTCAAAACTGTAATGAGCAGTTATATAATGTGTGTCAAGGGGATACATAATATCTGTAAATTCCTTCATTGCAAAACTTTTTCAATAGCCTTTGAGCGAGAATTTCAATCTAGGCCACTTGATGTTTTTTTTGATTTCATATCTTCAAATAAATTTTGTACTTTTTGGTACTTCATATTCAGTTGTAGGTGTACAATGTTTCTCTCTCTGAAGCTAGCTTTTCTATTGAAGTGATTTTGTTTTGTTAGTTCTCTTTTGCTCATATTGTAGTGTTGCAAAAGGTGCTATAGAATCCCTGTCGCTGGCGAAAGTTTCTTTCTTCTTCAGCACTATAGGGCAAAGTAACGGTTTGAGGTGACGTGCAATTTTTGTTGAGTTTTCCAGTAATTTTTATAAAAAAAATATAACCTTCAATATTGAGTATGATTCTGGTTGTTAGTCTTTTATTTTTTTTTTGGCTGTTCCGTTCCCATATTGATAACTTCCAAAGGGCATTTGACATTATTTCTGTACTCCTCAATATGTTTTGCTTATGTTCTTCTGTTTTTTTAAAGTTTTTAATTTAAGATCATGATGCTTTTTTCTTAGTGGGGCTGTGTCCCTCCTTGTCACTACTCTCAAAATCCTGAGCACAGTTGTTCTTTTTCTTTTCTAAGGAGGGCTTTGGTATACTTCTATTTTTAAGCTTTTTTTTTTTCTCTTTTCCCGTTTCTTTATTCCCATAAAAAGGTTTTTTTTTTTTCTTTTTTTATTTTTTTTCGTTATCCGTTTTGGCTCTCTTCAAGGGTTGTAATGGACAGGGGCTGAATTTAAAGACTTTTGAATTATTTTCCATCAAAGTTTGCATAGCTTGATTTGTATTTGTTTATTTATGACTGATTCCCAATTCTGTTGCTTGTAAAAGAAATTTATTAAGATTACCCTAGGTTAACGATTACTGAAACCAACAGTTTTTTTTCTTCCTTTTTGCAAATAATGCTGTGCTGTTAGTGAGGTTGATACTAGGACTGTTTTGTGATGATATGGTCTGAGAGGACCATTGGATAGCTAAACCCTTTTCACCTACCACTTCTCCAGAGGTTTTTTTTTATTTTTTTTTTTTTTTTTCCGAATTTTTGTGCACCACCACCACAGTCTAAATTGACCTTTATAGATGTAGTAAGGTGTGGATCCTCGTTGGGGGTAAGCACAAACGTTCATGCAATTAAAGCATGCTAGGGAGGATCATTTATTTTAGTTGTTTCACTTATTGTCTTTGCTCATTGGACAACATAAAACTCCCCAACTATAGAGCAAAATACTTTTTTTTTACATTTTCTAAGGATCTGTCTGTCCAATTATATTTCTGTTATTAAGATTAATGACGGTCGCAGCTATCAATAATATTTGAGGGTCTGGTGTCTGTAAGACTTCTCCAAGAGGAAACCAAAAGGTTAATCCCCTTTTTTTTTTCTTTTCTCTTTATTCCACTTTCTGTATCTTGAAAAATCATATTGATGGCAGCCTCACATTACATGTTGTCATTTCAGATGTACAGTATATCACATTTATCACATCACTAGTAAATCACTTCACATCACTTGTATTTGACAGAATTATCTTGACTTGGTCCGAACTAGTGGGCGTTCTTGCCTTTACAGTATGGCAAATGGCTACCGCCCCATCGGTTATCCCTGTCTCCCGCAGCTAAAGTGCAGCTAACCTCCCCTATTAATGAGTATTTCTCCTGCAAAAGCATCCACTCAAGTTAGGAATGCTCAGTAAGGTTAGGTAAGGATTGTAAGTTCTCGCGCACTGAGTAAGCTCCATGTTTCACTTTGAACAATGAATGTAGAGCGTTCTTTGGTTGTTGTCTGACAGTAGAGTGGTTTACATCTTTCCAAATTTGTTTGTTTTTGATAGCCTTTCTCAGCCTGTCTATTTTTTGGTGGTGGTGTTAAAATGTATTAAAGGGATTCGTTCATTCTCTTTTTTTCCATGTTGTCAAATCTGGTGAGGTGATGCTTGTCCATTGTGGAACATTTTTGAGTTGAGGTTGAAATAGGAAAAAATGTGGTTTAGTGGTTATTTGTGAACGTTGATTTCTTGCTTACTTTCCTTAATCTCATTCCTCGCAATGCTTAAGGCTTACTTTTCCTAAAAAATAATCATATCTGCTCCTGGTGAGTTTATTTCCCTGTAACTTCTTTCTACAATTGTTTTTTTTCATGAGAATTGATGGGGGCAATTTTTGGGTGGTTTCCCACTTTTATATTTTTTTTTTTGCCATTCTGAATTCGTGCATATTTTCCTTTGTGTGAAGTTTGGGCGAGTTGGCGTGCTGTCAGGCTTGGGACTTGTGCTTCAACAATTAATAAATCTCTCCTGGTTTCGTCACGGTAGGGAAGTTCATTATTGGTTGTTTAAAAAAAAAAACCCTTGAGTCCTGTTGTGCCAGACTGGAGGAAACCCTGTTTTGAGGGAATAAGTGGTACCCTGAAGAGATTTTTTTTTTTGGTCATTGTGTGCAATTTGAGCCAGAGGTAGATTACCATTCATTCTGAGTTAGAATTTTTAAAGATGATAGATGGCCATTTGTGGGGGTTCTTTATTAAGGGGAGTGATTTATTAATTTTGCTTGGAACGGCACTAGTCGTACCAATGTGCTTAGATAGGAGTGGTTGTTCAAACCCGTATTCATCACAACTGTCCACAGAAATAACATCAAGCCACCCATCAACACATAGGTGTCTTAGTGTGTCAGTCAAACGACAACGCATACTGGAGAGGTATGGTAAAATAAAATGAAATCGGTGTGTCTATGTCAAATGATGAGATTTAGTAGCTAGCTAGCAGAAAAGCTGTCTAAACTCTCTAGAAGCAAAACATAGCAAAACTGACAGAAGCCGATATGTACTTGACGTTTTATTGGTAAAAAAATCATCCACAGTGAGCAATGGTGTGGATGGTTGCGCCTAAAACATTCCACGCAAGTTAAGACCAAAAACTGATGGTCGTCCTCCCAAAGCAAGCACTCCATCAACCGGGACTGACATCAGTATAGCACCGCAAAAGTGGGTAGCCGGCCATGTTGCTTGCATATGGGGAGGAATGGGGAGCCCTATCTCTAATCCATTGCTTCTTAGCGCCCTGGTATTCATGGATAAATGGAAGAGACAAATCAAAAAAACCCAGGTTTCTACAGGAGTGATGTGGGGGGTGTTATGCGTGGGATGGAGTGGTGGTTGAGTACCATTAGTGTGTGAGTGGTGTGTAGCGCTTTTTTTCCTCATTTTTTTCTTCTCTTTTTCCCCAGCTTCTTGTTTATTGAAAAAGACTAAGAATGTTTGTATAGGTCCAATTTGGTTTAAAGAGAGTTGAATGCCCATATCTGCCTTTGGATGGAATTTTCGTTTGGGAAACATCTTTGCCAGGTATACAACAGCAGACCATTGCTTCATTTTTTGTGGGGTTTGCTTGAGACGTCATGATGATGTCTATGCCTTGGTCATAAAAGGTGCAGAGAATTGATGTCAAAAACACTAAGTGGTGCACATCTGTAGGTGTGGTTGAGATAGTGTTTTTAATTGTGTTTGATAAGTCCACGTATCACAGCACTGGTCTAAGACGTTGCTATGTTTATTTTCAAATGATAGTTCTCTATTTATGTGTGGAATTTGGTTTTTTGTTCTCCAATTAAGAGAGCTTCTGTTACAAGCTACCTGCCCTTACTCCACACGCATAGTATTGCATAATGCAAAAAAAGAAGGATTTCCTTTCTATCTTTTCCTTTTCGCTTCTTGTCGTCTTTCTTCTTTCCCTTTTCTTATCCCCTTTCCTTTCTTTCTTTCTTTCTTCCTCTTCTTCCATTCTTCTATTCTTCTATTCTTTCTTTCCCTCTTCTAATTCTTTCTTTCCTTTTCTTTCTTTTCCTTTCATTCTTTTCTTTCTTTCTTTCTTTTCCTTCGCTTTCTTTCTTTCTTTTCTTTTCTTTCTTTCGTTTCTTTCTTCTTCTTTCTTTCTTTCTTTCTTTCATTCAAGAGATAGGGGTCAAAAAAAAAAAAAGGTCATTATGCTTCTTTCTTTCCTTTTTCCCTTTCTTCTTTCTTTTCTTTCTTTCTTTCTATTTCCTTTCTTATCTCCTTTCTCTTCTTCATTCTCTCTTTCTCTCTTCTTCCTTCTTTCTTTTCTTTCTTTCTTCTTTCTTTCTCTTTTCTATGTCTTTCCTTTTCATTTTTCTCTCTCTTTTCCCCTCATGTGTATCATAAGAGGTCTTTCGGGTGCGGCATCGGCTTCGGGGTGCTTCTCGCTTAGCTCTTTTCGTTCTCCCACGATCACCTTCTTTTGTAGTGTTCGCTTCCCTTCCTCCTCCTACCTGCGTATTCATGGTGTTTGGGCTCAAGTTATATTAAAGAAAATAATGGTACAGTTCCTACAAAAGGTCATTTATTATATTTACTATTTACCTCTTACATCTCTGTTGAATATACCACAAAATAACTAAAACCTCCATACCTCCACCATTATATAAACTCCCTTCCTTACCTTTCAATCACTGCACGCCACCTCTTCCTTTTAGTACCCAACCACTATAGCTTCTCTTACCCTTCTTCTTTCTCAGCTAAAGTACTTTTGTCTCTTCTTTCGGTCTCTCTGTCTCTCCCTCTCTCATCCTCCCTCATCTTCTGGGTCTTGGTCTCTGTCCCTGCTGGCTCGTCCCGTTCTTCCCTCCCATCCTTCTTCTCTCAATTCCCTGTCTCCCTCTGACTCGTCTGTCTCCCATCCATGCCTCATCTCTTCCTCTTCTCACATGTCTTACTTCCTCGTCTCCTTCTTTGCGTTGACGCTCCTATGTCTCGTGTCTGCCTGAGAGCAGAGCCCGCTCTTTTCTATGCTCTCTTACTCTTCCTGAAGTCAACTTATACTGTACTAAAAAAAGAAAAAACTTATAAAACTTGCTGACTAAAAACTTACCTACTTCTGAAGAGTCCCTAAAACTTGAACTCACTTTACTGTCTACTATTGCTTAAAACTACTAACTTCGAAATAACACTGCTGCAATAAGAGGAAGTCCTAAAAACTGCTTAACTGCAGCAAGCGATATACTGCAGCAGTCCTTTGAAGGGAAAGAGGATGAGTACGGTTCACACCTTCTCCTTGTAGATTTTAAGGGATAAATGTGAAGAGTGAGGAGTCAAAAGGTAAATGTGGAGCTGCTGGTGCAGCTGTTGCGTCCATTTTCCGTTTCCGTTTCCCATAAGCCTTTGCGTATGGTCAACAAACAAAACACCATTAAAACAGAATCTGCTCTATTTTTTCTTAGCTTTTCTTTGGTTTCTTCTCTTTCTTTATACTTCTACCACGCAATCCTCTGGCAAACACCGAAGGGACACCCTCAACAAGGTCAATTTATGATCTCCTTGGTACTGAGATAAATGTCTATTGCGGTTCACACTGATGTAGAGTCTGATTTCATCTCATTATTTCTTCTGTTTCGCGCGGAGACAATAACTTAGGTCATTTGATCTGTGAGTTGTTTTTGGGAACCATGTATTTTCCTGACGTTAGTATTTAGCTCCCAACAAAGTGGAGATCGCCGGTCAAAAAAACCCATACTGTAGTGTTTTTTAATGTTTTCCCCAAGGAGGAAGAACGAGGTGCCTGTGTTAAGATCAACTATGTCAATAGTTATCTTTTGAGTTAAGTAGTTACTCTTTACGAAGTCATTCCAGGCTAGGAGTTTTTGGAGTTTCTGTGTCTGCAGAGACATAGTCTTATTTAAAAATGGTGAGAAAACTTTTTTTTATTTTTTTTTCTTCTTTTTTACCTTCCTTAGAACGTTTTTTCTTGTGGGGGTTTTTTCTTCCTTATATTTCTCTTTTTTTTTTTTTTCTTTCCCAGCAGGAAAGAGAGCCCGAAGAGGCAGAGGGGCAAGCTTTCCGAGATAGATCTTGGTTCCATAGTTCCCTCATGTTCTGTTCTTGTGCTTCTTTTTTTCCCCATTCTCCCCTCCTTGTTCTTCCCTGTTCTTATTTTTTTTTCCAATGGCAAAGTTGCAGGCACGATCGCAGCTAAGAAACAAAAAGAGTTTGCCTCCATCTGATACTTTGCCATTGCAAGCTCTCCACTCCAAGGCTGCTCCTACCCCTCTCATCTCCAAGCGTGCAGATATTGTGTTTTTGCGTAAGCTGATATCTGATGTTTGTGGATTGGAGTGTGTCCTCTGTCTCCAAATGTGGAATCAAGTGCAATTTGGTTGTTTGGAAAGAGCAGCTCCCAAGGAGCTTAGCTAGCTTCCAGCACAAGAGCATTGGTTTGTTTGGGAAAAGCAGAGACTTAATGCTGCAAAGAGCGAGCAAGCGTCCCCCAGCTCTATCTTTTGAGCTCCTTTTTCGTAGCAGCTACCAGCTCTTCGCCAATGTTGTCTGCTAGTAAGACTTGTTCACATCCTCTTTGGGATGGTCCATATTCAGGAATGGAGCGACATAGTTGAAGTTGTTGCTTATGGCAGTTGTCCAGCTTTTTATCAATTATTCTTTTCAGTCGTTTGTCTGTTGTGTACAGTCTGTACCTGTGGATATTGGCATTTGCATTAAATTGCAGTAGACCCTGAATTAGTTCCCCCACCGCAATTTTATCGTCAAGGGGTTGTAGTGTCTTGTTGAGTTCTACTGACAGCAGGAGAGGGTATTTGATACATTCATGAATTGTTTCCATGAATTTGTATAGCCTCCGTTTCCAGTTTTTTTTCTGAGATGAATGGCATATAATGAAGTAGTTTTTCCCTTCTTTGTTGATGGTGACAAAGCAATTATAGGATAAATCTCCGACTTCAACTCTTTTGGAGATTTCTTCGACTGTTTCACTGGGTAGTGAGAAAGAGGTGGTGGTTTTGTTTGTGTCAAAGAAACCTATGCCCGCGGATTTGGCCCAGTCCGCGTCAGTGTTGAGTGTGGTTGTGACAAGCGGTGTTTCATCAGGCACAAAAGTAAATGATTTCAGGCTACTGATCCTGTCTTTATCACTGCAAGCCAGAAAGGAGACTCTGCCAGTGTTTGTGTTGACTGCAGTTTTTCGGATAACTCTTCTGCATATTGCTCTTGTTTCGTGGTCAGTATAGTCGTCGTTATCACTCACTTCCTGTTTTTCCAGATGATGTATTTCGACTTCGTCCATGAGTATTGTATTTTGATTTGGGACATGTTGCTTTCTTCCTGGGGATTTGCATGCGCTCTGTGCCTGTTTATTTATGTTTTTATTCATAGGTGTGGTTGCTTCCAGCCTTTCCACCTTCTTTTTTAAATCTTCCAGAATCTGCACCAGAGCAACTGGCTTTATAGCCGGGGTGTCTCTTAGTAGTTGATCTTGCAGTGTTTTCACAGACTGTTCTACTCGGTCCTGACGGGCTTGCAATGTGACCAGATCTAGTAGATGTGAGTGGAAATATTTCTGTGGTATCACACCCGTGTCGCATGTCTGTGTTGAGGAGTCTAGGCATGTCTTTTGGTCTGGTGTTAAGTCATCTTTTGAAGTTGACTCCTGTTTCAGTCTGCTTATAGTTTTTTTGAGTTGCTTAATTTCTTTTTCATAGCTTAAGAGGATAAGTTCTTTTTCTTTATCGTGATCCTCAAAGGTTTGAAGAAGTTTGTCTTTCAGCAGTTTTTCTGTAGTTAATTGTTGATCAATTTTGTTTAAGGTGTCGACTAAACTGGAATTTCTTAGCAACAGTGTTTCTTGTGTAGATTCTAGTTCATCTACTTTTGTTTCGTACTTGAAATCATTATTGCAAGATGATAACTAACAAAGAATTGATAAAAATTCCATTCCTAAGAGATAGAAACATTGGCCTTAATTTAATTTAAATTTATTTCAAATAGCTGATAAAAAAAAAAACAAACATGGCATAATGCTTAGCTAATTTGGTTATCATTGTGAAAATTTAAGGTAATTTCTACTTTCTGAGATAAGTGCACTATTTTACACCCCTCTATACTAGACTTATAGTTTTCTAGACTGTAAAAGTTTGCTGTGCAGGAAAACGGCAGAAGGCTAAGCTTTTATATTGGTGTGATGGTTTACATAGAACCACGGGAAGACGAGTAAGCAAATGTAGAGAACCTCCCCTTAGCAAAGCAAGGGCTGTTTGCTAGTAAAACTATAGGATTTAAAATGTTTAATGCACTTATTTTTAAATAAGAAAGATAAGTTATATTAATCTGAAGAAAATTATGATAAGAGTAAAATCATATTAAACTAAAACAAATGAACATATAATGAACCCTGCACAGGAGTACAATCAGAATGTTGTAAGAAACTATTTACATATCATTAGCTATGGTCAGTATATATAAACAATAAGTGAATATATACATAGTAATAAGTGTAGAACAGCAATAAAACAACAATTAAAGATGATTCTAACTAAACAATGTATTCATGGACACTGTATTCATGTATTCACATCACATAAGTATTCAAGGACACAGTAATATTCCTTTAATACTAAAAACGATTTTAATTTATATTTACTGGCATTCTGCTTTTAAATTTTTAGGTAGTTTTTTGAACAGTTTCACCTTAGTAAAGTATGTGTGCCTTTCAAAGAATGTGGTGTTAAGCTGGGGTATAGTTATTCTATCAATATTTCTACAATTTTACAACTGTTAGATTGAATGGATTGTTTCCTTTTTATAAACGATGAAAGGCATTCATATAAATAAAAACCAAAAAAGTCAGTAGGTTGTATCTAGAAAGGATACCTTGGCACAGACCAGTCTTCTTCATAGCAAGGATTATTCTAATTGCTTTTTTCAATCGAAAAACACAATCAGTTATAGATGACCCAGCCCCTCATATTGCAATTGCACAGCTTATGTGAATATAGGCAGCCAAAGTAAGCTGTGAAGAGAATATTTATGTGTATGATGTAGAAAGTCTATGAATAGGAAAATACTTCTACTAACCTTAGTTACTTTTTGAATATGATCTGAAAAATCAAGATGGATATCTATAATTAAACCAATAAAGTTAACTTGGTTGCATGATTCATTTCATTGTCACCAATAACAAGCTGAGATGTCAACGATCTTTCATAGTTTTTCCGCAAATTGACATCGATAAACTTTGTTTTAGGGTGTCAATAGAAAGATTACTATGTGAGAGCCATTGCAATAACAAAATGCATTGAAAAGGTATCAATTATGCATTATGACAGATGTTACTAATACTAATGAAGTAGCGGCTGCAGCTTATTATACTGATGTATTCTTACTTTGTAGACACTGTATTGTGACATTAGACAGCTGATGACATACATCAAGGAAGCTCATGGCGGAGTGTTCCGCAGAGTGGCCCTCAGTGGACTTATTGATGTAGCAATCAAACCTCACCGCAAGGAACCTAAAGCTCAGACCACTAGAGTGATAAGGTGCGTACAGTTGTGTATTTACTGGAGGTTCTATTGTAATAACTGTATAACCAATAACATATTCAGTAAGCATATTGTGAATGTGAACAAATTGGATGCTGGCATTGTTAAAATGACCAGAAAAACACATAATAATTAATTGAGCACTAAGTTATCGTTTTCTCAGTAAAGTTAAGTTTTATTGATATTTTAACGAAAATTAATACATTAAAATATACTCACCAACATAAATCTTGTCTCACCTCTGAGAATACTACATCACAGCATGGGCAAAAAGTTTGGTGATGTAAATAACACTTTGACTCGATCGTTACTGGAAGCTTTAGTCTTAAGTACTAATATCAACTCAAACTAAACTTTACTTCTTAAAAATTGTCTGCATTGTTTAGAACATTTCTAATGAAGATAAATAAAACTATTTCATTGTAATGTAAGCTTACATTCCAAACAATATTTTTGTGCTGAGGTCACAAAAAATTATACTTTTAACCCTTTGATCGCAGTAAACATATATCTAAAATTTTATGTCACCGAGTCCTCACTGCTACGACCGTAAATATACAGAGCCTACGGTAAAGAGGTTCGCTTGTTGCCAACGTAAACAGTTGCGTAATTAGGTAGTCATGCATTCTAGTGGCATTTATTCAATTTATTGCAACACCCACTCTGTCTGTCTTGTTTGGTGCTTCCCTCAAGAAAGCTTTATTGCAGCAACTACCATGCGCGTGTAAAGTTGTTTTGTGAATTTTCTGTTTAGTTATGTACTAATAATGTTCTTGTATATTCTATTCTATTATTTCGTGTATATTTATAAGTTAGTGTTTTTATTTGTAAAGTGAGTTTTAAAATATATTAAGATTGTAACTATTATTTCAAAAGGCATGACTATGAATGAAACCCCTCTGTGGGGCATCTGTACTGGTTGAAAAACGCAGTACTAAATATGTTGAATTTTTAAAAATGTATACATGTAGGTAAAATTACAAGATACTGTATGTACTAGTTTGATACTTCAGCCAGCCTGACATGTCATGGCATAAGTAAACAAATAAATGATTTAGAATGTGTGTTTTGTTATTATATCACCTTTAAAAAAGTGAAATACTAAAATCTAGTGTATTTTTTATCGGATATTATGTATTTATTTCAGACACATTCCACATACAGAGCAAGATGACCAGTTGAATGGTGGCTCGTGTTATGTGATGGACGACAGAGATGCTAGAAAAATTTTATTCAAAAAGAGGAGTACATCATCTACTTGTGCAGTAAGTCTTTTTGTTCTCATTTCACAAGAACTTTCCTGTTAATTATAATTTATTGGTCAGTAGCATAGTTAGTTAAAGCTCAACTTAATAACATAAAAGTTTGCAGTTCGAACTTGATCAGTCAAACAAATTTTGTTAGGGATCAGCTGATAGTGTTCAGCCAGCTTTTCATTTATCATTGGGCTATTAATTAACAACACATTCTAAGGAACAATTAATCTTAGATAGTAACAATCACTACATTTGCTAATATACACTCATGATTTACTTCCTTACTCACTTATACTATCTTGTGGCCATGTAAACCCAAGATGGTTTTTGGCCTTGTCAACTCTTCTCTATCTTCTGTCATCCAAGTCCTTCTCCAAGTCTTCAACATACCTTAGTACTTGGTCTCGTCAACGCAGTTCTTGGTCTTCCTAGAGATCTTCTGCCATTGTATCTATCATTAAAAACCTGCTTTATCATGCCGGTGTTGCCCCTTCTTAATATGTGGCACAGCAATCTCAAACTGTCTCATATTCATATTTTGATATTATTTAACCCACATTTTTACCATCAATGTCTTAAGAATAAATAACAAACCCTCTAGTGATGTGACGGACTGTCATAGATAGTATAATGTACTGTTCTTTTTTCACCTTGTAACTTTCTGTACTTCAGACTTACTAAATATTGTAGATCCTTCCTAATGATGGAATAGTATAAATGTTTTAGGTTAAAGCTGCTTGTGTTAGTTGTTACGACTTACTATTGTAAATTTTGTTTTACGATTATGTAAGGCCTTTTTATGTTACGTATTCTCTTATAAGTACATTGATTTATTACTTTAGAGGTTGAATGAAAAAAATTCCATTCTAGGGCCTAGTTTTGCACTGTTAAAAAAGTGTAACCCTTTGACCGCCGAGGAATTACTTACATTGTGTCCCAGAACCGCTAGCGCTACCGCCAGGAGCCGAGCCGACTCGGCGATGTATTACCCAAAACCGCCAAGCCATTTTCAGCCGATTTTGCAAAAGTACAAATAAATATTTGCAAATTCCCTAATTTTAAAGATAGAATAATGTTTTTGGTGTCATTATTTTTTTAAAGATATTCTCTACAGATATATGAAGACGGTTTTATGTTTTTAATTTAATCAGAGTCAACAATTAAAAATAACTAGCAAAATCAAGTTAAAATGTTATAATATTTGATTTTTAAATTTCAATAACATTATTAATACTTAAAAATAAACACAGAACTCTTGATTTTTATTGTACAGCTACTAATGAAGAACGTTTCCTGTAAATTTGAGCTAGAAATACTCATAAATAACATAGATTTTTAAAAAATTTTAAGGAAATTTGTATATTCTGCAACAATCAATATGATATAAACAATACATATGTAGCCTACTTGCATTATTTTTCAACATATTTTAATGTATTATTCCAGAAGTGCCTGAAATGTAATAAAAAAGCTAATGTAACACAAATTAACTATAACATAACTTATAATTAAGTTATTTACCTCAAAATATATGGAAATTGTTACACTAACAATTCAAAGATTCACAGGAGTATGTGAGAAAAGATGATTTTCACCCCAAAAATATTAAAAAGTTTACTGAAACACTCTAAGTTTTTAAGTTTAATAATAAGTTTATTCGACACAATTTTATTTACATTATGTACTACATAATGACTGTGTGTTTATATTTTGCACAAAACAGCTGATTATCCACAGACATCTTCATCAATGTCAATAATTTTTGCTATCACATGTTAATTTACTAAATTAAATAAACATTGCTGAGTATATTGTCTTAAGAGTCTCCATTTTCCTCCTTCGAGATAAATAATGAAACTGTTGCAAAATTATTAAAAGCTGATTAGATAAGCTCTTGGCGATTTTGGCCTGACAGTGCGTGGTGCTGAGATCGGCCCTCGGCGGTTCTGGCTATGAAGTGGTGAGCTGATGTAGTCAGCCTCTGGCAGTTTTGAATACTAAAAAAGCCGATCTCATCGGCCCTTGGCGGTTAAAGGTTTAATCAGTTTATTATCATAAATAAAATTGATTATTCTGGTGCTTAAACATTTACATCACATTTTAAAATATTAATTAAACATTGTATTAAAACAAATTTAATAGTGTTGTTTTTAATATTATTCATTTTCCAGAGTCTCCTTGAGTCAGACTTATGTGATGAGACAGGCAAAGTTGTTCAGAGTCCACTGTCCAATCTCCGTAAAAAACATCACCATGTTTTGACCCCTCGGCAAAGTGAGAGAAATCTTGGAATCAATGAGTCCCCACATTCTCTTCCTCTCAAAGCTCCACAGTCAAGGTTCCAAATTGGAGGACTAGGTAATATCAAGTTGAATAAAACCGTATCCCTAAAGTTATTATGGTCAAGATAGATTATTTAGCTTTATTTTCAGAACTAACTATCAAACTACATAAAAACATATTGATAATATCTTTGTTACCAAAAACATATAGAGTGTTATTGTCAACGTCAAATAAAAGGCTATTATATTAAACCTGCATGGAACCAATTATGAATTGGATTAAATAAATATTATTAGCGTTTCTCTTTAGCCCAATTAGGACTAAAATAAGCAGCAAAGAGAAAAAACTAAATTTGGAGTAATAAAGTGACAGCTACCTACACTGTGTTGACCACCCTCACATGAACCACAACAACTTTATTTTTGTCCATAGATAATTTGATAGTTTAATTTTTTTGAGCTATTGTGTTCTATAAAGTATAGTTATTTATCAGAATAATTTACTTAAAACCATTAAACAGCGGAGAAATAATACTGTTCAAATTAGTTACTTTGAAATTCAAATGACCGCTACTCTGGAAGGAATACACCTTTCGAAGTCCGGTTTGCGGTAGTTAATTTCTATTGAATAGACCTTTAATTTGATACCAAACGACCTAGGCTTACATTGTACCGGGTCTTGGACCGGTACAGTTTCGTTTTTTTTTCGTCGTTGTCTGCCAGGCTGCCTGAGATTCGCTCACGCCCGGCGATCCGCTTACTTTGGTAGCCGTTGGCCCGGTTTCGTTCGTTCCGTGTGTCCAGCAGCTTCGGTCCGGTTGACCGGCTTCTAGATTGTTCGAGCTGTTCGGTGGTTCTGCGGCCGTTAGGTCTTGTGCTGTCTGCAGAAATGGGCAGGTCAGGCTAAAGACGCCAATACTCCAGGGTCCTTGAGTGGGACTTTCAGCCCTCAGCCTGCCGTCCGGGGGAACTTCGATATTCTCCACTGCTAGCCTGGCCTGAGGACCATGTTGGAGCCTGGAGTTGCCCGCTACCCGCCCTACATCTTTGGTGGTAGAAGTCTTCAGTCCTCAGGTCGAGTTCTTTCCATCTTTGCCCGGCGGCTGAGCTGGGGGTGATTTTATAAAAAAAAACAAAAAAATATATAAAAACAAAAGAAGAAAAAAAAAGTTTGTGGATATATTTGTGCCTAGGCCTAAAACTGTTTGGACAAAGTGAAGAAACAGCCATGGGGACATTTCAAACATTACAATTTAAGAAAAAAAAAGAAGAGAAACGTTGATATTTATTGTTATTTATTTAATTAGTTTATTTTATTGTTATATTTTTTTTTTGGAAATTTTATTTTTTTTTTGGGTCCCAAAGGTTTAAATTTTTTTGTTTTTTAAATTTAAATTTTTTATTTAGGCCTAGTGCGTTATTTTTTTTTTTTCGTTTTTAAAATTGAAATTATTAAAAGTCCGGGATAATAGAACGGAAACCGTTTTTTATAAATTTTTTTAAATTTTTTAAATTTTTTTAAACCCTTTCCCCAAAAAGGGGGATTTTTTGACCCTTTTGGGTTAACTTCTATTCCGGAACCCTCCCCAAAGGGAAACCCGGGTTTACCCCCCGGGGCCCCCGTGGAATCAAGGTTTGGGGGGCCAAATTGCCGCTTAATTGATGATCCCAAAATTTTTGTTTCCGGGAATTTTTCAAAAATTTTTCATTTTTATTTTGGGGTTACCCAAAATGGGTTTTCAAATTTTTGGTCATTTTTAAAATTTGTTAATAATTTTGTTTTAAACTTTTTGGGTGTCTAAACCCAAACCCGCAAAAAGGGCCATGGGCCCCATGTAATGGTTAACTTTGGTTTTCCCGTAGAGTTTGTTTTTTTTTGTAGCTTAAGGTTTTTTTTGGTAGTTTTTTGTCGTTATATTTTTAAAAATTTTTGTGTTTTTTGTTATTTATTTAATTACGAATTAATATTGGGGGCCTTCTGCCTTTTTTAAATTTTTGGGCCCTTCTGCCGTTTTTTTTTTATTTTTTTTTTTTTCTTGGTAAAAAAAAGTATTTTTGCTCAGTTTGCCGGGGTTTTATTTTGGGACCCTCCAACGGCCACCCGTGACCCAAATCGCTCGATTTGGTTTGACCCCTCCCCCGGGGGGCCCACGCTTTCCAGCTTTGGGGGGGGAAGGGCCCTCAATTGGGAAAACAGAGCTTGGGGTTGCCTATAAAAAAAAAAAAAAAAAAAAAAAAAAAAAAAAAATAATTCTTCCCTTGGTTGTTGACGGGGGGTGTTTCCCTTTTTAAAAAAAGGCCTTTGGTTTGGCCGACCAACCGCCGGGCCCCCTTTGGGTAAACTAAAAAAAAAAAAAAAAAAAAAAGAAACAAATAAAAAATTTATTTAAAAAAAAAAACAATTAAAAACCAAAAAATATCATTTCCTTTGTATTAAAAAAAAAAAAAAAAAAAAAAAAAAAAAAAAAAAAAAAAAAAAAAAAAAAAACAAAACCTAGGAAATCCCGGGTTACTTTGTTAAAAGGGTTTTTAAATGGGGGGATTGAGTGGTCGCTGGCTCGGTAGGCTGAGGGTTTATTTTCGCCCTTGGACCCTGGATTTTGTGGGTTTTGTGTACTTTTGAAAATTTTTTTGTTTTGCGAGAGGGCCCCCTATCTGCAGAATGTTGCGCTCCTCCCCAGGGGGGTTAGTTTTTTCGAATTGAGGGTGGGCGGGGTTTTGACCCCCGGAAGGGGATTTTTTGAATCTCCGGAGGTTGCTGCGGGAGCATTTGTCCCCCGGAAACGGCGGGGGGAATTGGCCCTACTCAAACTGGGGGTTGGGGGGAAGTTGTCTTTTTTGAAAAGCGAAAGGGTGGAAGATTGGGGAAGGGGGTTTTTTAAAAGATTTGCATTTTGAACCTCCAGTGGGGAAACTAAACCCGGGCCCCTCCCGCCTTGCACTTTTTGGGGAAATCTTTTTTGCCCTTTAAGGCTGGTAAACCCGGGGCACCGGGGTTGGGAACCATGGGATGGGGCCGTGGATTTTTGGAAAAGGTGTTTTAGGCTGGATGAGATTTTTCGGGCACTCTCCGGTTTCCCAAAACGACCCCTTTCGGGTCGGGTCAGCGGCCTAGCTTTTGCGCTTTTCGCCTAACTTCGGGGGCCCGAAAGGCCCGAACAACGGCCTCACTGTGCCTGAGGTTCCTTTTTGAGCCGCATGCTTTCTTTTGAGGTTGTTTGTGTTCGGTTTCCAGTTTCCGTTCCGTCTCCCTTTTTTGGGGTTTTCACCTGCTCTTTCTGCAGCTGAGCAAACCAAAAGCGCCAACCCCCCCACCCCATGCCCCCAGAATCTCCCTTTTATCGAGGGAAAAGGTTCCTGAGGATTCTGAATTTTTCTGGGGGCCCTTTTCTCAGATTTAAAGTGAGATCCCGGCAATGCAGGCGGGGGTTTTGCTTCGTCTGGTTTTCCCTTTATTGTAGAGGTCCCTTTGGGGGAAATTTGCTGATTTCCCTGCCCTTGGGCCCCAGTGAAGCCTGGGTTTGGACCTTTCCATCGAGAGTTACTTTATCGTTTCTTCCCTTTTTCGACCAGGGAGAGGAGGGTCATGGCAATTTTATGGGGTAAAGGGGGGTTAGGGGCGAGTCTCGGGCAGCCTATGTCCTTCATAAAGGGAACCCGGGAAAGGTTGCCCTCACCCTTTCTGAAGCTGAAAACCGATTCGTGTCATCCGGGATGGCATTTCCCCCCCAAAAGAACGGTGCAGATTGGTTTTTGGGCCTGGTTTTTTCCCTTTCGACTTTTGGGGAAAGTTTCATCAGCGTGCATTTTTTCGCGCAGCGGCAGTTTCTCAGACCAGAAAGGGGAGGGATTCGAGAGTCATCTTGTCTCCCCACCCGTCGACCAGCAAAATGTCTGTAGGTGTGAGTCACCATGGAGGGTCGGGGTTCTCGGCCTCCTGTTTTTTTTTTCTTGGGGCCCAAACCCCTGGTCAAAATTCGACTGACGTCCAGGGTGCCGAGGTCGGGGGGGGGCCGGGAAACGCTCAGCGCGGGGGGTTGCCCCCCACAGTAGCCCCCGCGTTGTTGCGAGTGACCTTTGGCCCAAATTTCCCCTTTAAACACGTGCCCATAGCGGGAGTGCCCGGGGTTTTATTGGGGGCCTTGCTGGAAAAGGTTTTCCCTGGACTTAGTGGGGGGTCACCTCGGGGGGGTTTCCTGGCGTTTTTGTATCTTTTGGTGGAAAAGGGTGTGTCGGCCCTTTTTGATTCGGGTTTCCCGGCCAGCAGTACCCCACACCCTTTCTTTTTTTGAGTCCCTTGACGCCTTAGGATTTGCAGGAAACCCGAGCCTTCTTTCAAATTAAACTTGCGGGAACGGCACCCCAAAACCCTCTACTAAAATTTCAAAAAGGCGTTTTTTTTTCCCCTTTTTTAAAATTAAAGGGAAATTTTCCTGGGGGGGGGGGTTTTTCCCTGGTTGCCAAGGACCGGGCCCGGTTTTCTTGTATCCTGGGGGCAACCCTTTATTTCTAAGGGGGGTATGGTGCTTGCCTCCCAAAGCGCCAAAAAATTTTTAAAGTTTAATCCGGCGAGTTTTGGTGCCTCAAAGAAAGGGTTTCCCTGACGCCCCCTGCAGCAGAGGGGTGGGTTGTGAGCCCGAACAACCCAAGGTGGATTCGGTTGGTCACTCCCCCCTGAGCAGGGGAGGCCAAGGGGGCTGTGTTTTCGGTTTCCTGATGTGGGTTACGGCTGAGCTTTGGGGTCACTTCTCTTCTGGAGTAAAAAATCCCCCCTCAAAACCGGATTCTCACCATTTTTGGGAAATCAACCCCTCCCAAAATTGCTCCCCCAAAAATGGAGGTTTTTTTTGAAAGGGGTATGAAATTTAAGTCTTCTGAGCAAGGGGTGATTGAACCGTCTCGTTCTGCCCCTTTTCCCGTCCGCCTTTTTCTTGTGCCCAAGCCAAAAGGTAAGTCTAGGGGTTTTTGATGGGTTAACGGAGGCCAACGCTAAGGGTCCCCTATTGACTCGGTAACCCCCTGCCTGATTTGCATTCTGCGTTTGATTTTTTTTTTCGGTTTAAAGGGCCCAAATTTTTCAGTGGTTTTTTTATTTGAACCAGGGCCCACCATCAGAAAATTTCCCTTGAAGAAGGGGAATTTACGGGCCCCTGACTAGCTTCTGGTTCCCGGAATTTTCTATCAGTTTCACTAGGGTTCCCAAGGGGCTTGCGTGGGTGCCCAGACTCTTACTCGTCTGCTTGATTCCCTCTTCCATGATGTAAGTTCAATTTGTTTTCAAATTTCCTGGACGATCTTCCCTTTTCTTTCAAGGGGAAATTTTGGGAAAAACATGCAACATCTGGAGGGAAATTTTTAGTCCCTCAAAACAGGGTGGGCCCTTTCCGTCAATTTCCCGAGAAAGTCACTTTTGCTCTCCTGAGAAATTTTTTTTCTTGGGGCATCTTATCTCCCTTCTCGAGGCGTCTGCAAAAGATCCTGGAAAGGGCCCAGGGGATTCCGGGTTTTTCCTCCTCCCAAAGATGCCAAGGGGATTTCCCCCTTTTTTGTGGGGATGGTGGGAAATTTTTTCCGTCGCTTCTTTCCCCAACGTGGCCGACTTGCGGGGTTCCCCGTTGAACGAGCTGCAAAGAAAGGGTTTCCCCTTTTTTGTTTGGGGCCCAACTCAGCAGACGGGGCCCTTTTTTTTCCTCAAGGAGGCTATCATCAACCCCCTGTCCTGCGTATGCCTGATTTCAGCAGAGAATTTTTTTCTTCAGACTGGGTGGGCCCCCTCCTCCGCCATTTCTGTGTTCTTTTACAGGATTTGATGGGGTTTAGGCCCGCCCATCCCCTTTTTCTTTTGAGGACGTTTTTTCCACCAGAAAAAGGGAAAAATTCTTCCATCTATTTAGTTAAGTTCCCGGCTGTCGTCTTCGGGAGGACAAATTTTCGGCGTTTCTTGGAACACGCTGAGTTCTTGCGGAGACGGACAATCAGGCACTGTCTTGGGTTCTTGCCCATCCCAGACACTTGGGAAAATTGGGCCCCCTGGGTTTGGGCAAAAAATTTTTGCCTTTAATTTCCCCAGTTTAACATCCTTTGGGGAAACCCCGAATTTTCAACGCGGGGTGCTTTTTTCCCGCATGTTTCCAGAAACCCCGTGGGTTCCCACCGACTGAGGCTGTTGCTCATGGGGGGTGCGTTCTTCTGGATTTTTTCCCCTGCTTTTGAAAGAAACCCACTGTCCCATCACATAAAGATCCTGAATGTCAGTCATCTTGGTGACTTCAAGAGGGGAAGGGGGCCCACCCTCCCATTTTCTGTCCAAAGGGGGAAAATCTGTTGGGCCCCCTCGCAGAGGGGTTTAAAACCCCCGGGATTTCTCCTAGTCATCTATACCGAAGGTCTTTTTAATATTTTCACTCTTCCCCTTTTGGGCGGTCATCTTGGGATTCATAAAAACCATCGCTAAATTCCCTAGGTACTTTCCCCTCTGGAAGGGCATGGACCGGAATTTTTTCTGGCAGAGTGCGGGGGCCCGTCCCCCCTGTGCTCTCTCAGCAAGCCTAAATCAAATCAAGGTTAGGGTTGTTATCTTCTGAGTTGGGGCCGGGGCCTTTTGAGAAAAGGGTTCATCGAACTACTTTGGGGCCTTTTTCCCCCCCCAGCAAAATCAGTTTGCTCCTACCTACTTTTTTGTGTTTAAAAGCTTTCTCGAAGTTTTTTTTGGCTTTTTCCCCCTTCGGGGTGCTACGGGGTAAGCTCACCAACCTCTCTCCATCCCAACTCCCTTCCCAAACCACTTTTGGGGTGCCTTCCACTCCCTTTTTCCGCAACGGTACCAGTTTACCCCCACATGATTTCGTAGGGTTTTGTTTTTGGGGAATGGTACAGGCATTGACTACCCCATCTCCTATTACCCAAAAAAAAGCCCCCTCATGCAGAGCGGTTTAACCGCAATCTTCGGGCCTGCCCCTTTTTACCTTTCCCTGCTGAGAAACAGAACCCTGGGATGAGAGTCTCCCCTTGGCTCCCCGCTTGCTTTTTAATTTTTTCCAAGCAATGAGATCCCCAATGCCACTCCCCCTTTGAGATTCTACATGGGAAACCCCCCAACAACCCTTTGTCCCCAAATTGTGGAGGGGTAGAGGATCTTCTACCTCGCCAGGGCCCTGACGGTGTGTCCACGTGGCGGGGTTTCTCGGCGCAACCTGCCAACCCTGCTAGAGAGAAAAGTGAAGGGGGAGGAAAGGAAAAGGTCGAAATCCTAAACCCTTTTTAGGGTTTGGGGATCTGGTTTTGTCCGGCTCACCCGGGCAGTTCGGCCGCGGAACGAAGAGCTTCAAAGTTGGCTATCGGGGTCTGGTCCCCACCGCATCGACCCGGTTTTTTTTCACCGGTGACTGCTCTGCTTTGGGTTTATCCCCCGTCAGGCAGGGTTTTCCGGAAAGCCCATGTGTCCCCCAAATTTAAGGGTTTTTCCGGGGGACGGTTTTGGGCCAGGAGTTGGTGTTTCCCGGGGTTTTTTTTGGGGGAAAGAATTGATCACCTCTGCCCCTAGGTGGCTGTTCGAGAGAGTCTTTTTTTTCTCCCCTTTTTTTCTTGTCGGGCCACAGTCCGGGTAGTTTCCCCTGTTCGAGGGGTTTTCCCCCCTTAGTTTTTCCCTTTGGGCTCCTAGGAGCAAACCCCCTTTTGGGGGTCCCTTTTTCGTCTTCTGTTGGGTTCCCTGAGGGACCGAGTTTCTCCCCTTCCTGGGGGTGGTTTTAGGGTTTTCAGAGGGGGGTTTTTACCGGGTCTTGGACCGGTACAGTTTCGTTTTTTTTTTGTCGTTTTCTGGGCCCGGCTGCCTGAGATTTACTTTACGCCCGGGGATCCGCCCTTTCTTTGGTAGCCGTTGGCCCGTTTCGTTTGTTCCGTGTTTTCCCGCAGCTTCGGTCCGGTTTAAACCCGGGTTCTAGAATTTTTTGAGCTGTTCGGTGGTTCTGCGGCCGTTTTGTCTTGTGCTGCTGCAGAAAAAGGGGGGGTCAGGCTAAAGACGCCAATACTCCCCGGGGCCTTGAGGGGACTTTCAGCCCCCAGCCTGCCGTCCGGGGGAAATTCCCATATTCTCACTGCTAAACCTGGCCTTTAGGGCCATGTTGGAGCCTGGAGTTGCCCCAACCCCCCCCCTAAAATCTTTGGTGGTAGAATCTTCAGTCCCAGGGCAGTTTTTTTCCATCTTTGGGCCCCGGCCGGGTGAGCTGGGGGTGATTTTTAAAAAAAACAAAAAAATATATAAAAAAAAAAAAAAAAAGAAAAAAAAAGTTTGTGAAATATTTGTTTCCTAGGCCTAAACTGTTTGGACAAAAATTAAGAAACAGCCATTGGGGCATTTCAAACATTTCAATTTAAGAAAAAAAAAGAAAAACGTTTATATTTTTTGTTATTTTTTTTAATTTTGTTTATTTTAAAAATTTAAAATTTTTTGGATTTTATATTTTTTTAGGTCCCCATTGGGTTAAAATTTTTTTTTAATTATTGGGTTTTGTTAAAGGGCCCAGTGATCGTTATTTTTTTTTTTTCGTTGTTAATTTTTATTATTGATGTCCGGGGTAATAAACGGTAACCCCAAATTTTAAAATTTTTTTTTTAAATTATTTTTTTAAACTTTTACCAAAAGGGGATTATTGTGCTTTTTTGTTTAAATTTTATTCGGAAAACTGCCCAGGAAACCGGCTTTCTCCCTGGGCCCCGTGGAAACAAGGGGGGTTGGGCCAAATTTCCGGCTTAATTGATGATACCAAAATTTTTTTTTTTCCCGAATTTTCCCAAATTTTTTTACTATTATTTTGGGGGTTTTCTAAATTTGGTTTTTTTAATTTGGGCATTTTTAAATTGTTTTAAAAATTTTTTTCCCTTAAAGTTTTTTTGGGGGTCCCCAGGCCCAAACCCCCCCCCAGATAGGGCCCAAAGGGCCCGGAAATTTTTAACCTTTTGGGATTAACGTAATTTTTTGGGTTTTTGGCGTTAAGGTTTTGGAAACTTTGCTTTATATTTATCCCTTTTGTTTTTTTGTTAAATTTTTTTTTAATTACTAAAAATATTTTGGCCTTCCCGCCCATTTTAAAAATTTTGACCTTTTGCCCTTTTTTTGGGTTTTAAAATTTTTTTTTTACTTTGGGAAAAAAAAGAATTTTCTCAGCTGGCCCCAGTTTTAATTTTTGGACCCTCCAACTGCCCCCCTTTATCCCTCGCTCGACTTGGTTTTAAACCATCCCCCGGGGTTTGGGACGCTTTTCCCCTTTGGGGGGGGGATGGCTCAAAAATTAAAGATTTTCCCTTCAACTCCCCCGTGGCCGTCCCCCTGAAAAAATGAAAATTTCACTAATGGCATCAAAAAGTTGGTTTTTTTGTAACCATGGGTTAAGGAAAAAGATTTCACTTTTCCATTTAAGTTTTCCCCCTAAAAAAGTTTGTGAAAGCGTTTCCAAAATTTTTTTTACAAAACCCCATATATCCCTTTTTTATTCTTTTACTAGCTTTTTGGCCCACAGGGTTTTGATTATATATATAAATATTTTATATATATATATATATAATAAATATAAAATATATAAAAATAATAAATTTATATATATATAGAAATATATATAAATTATAAAAATATATTATATATAATATATAAATTTTATTAAAATTTAAAATATAAATTAGGTTTTTATATATAAATTTTATATATAAAAATATTAAGTTTTGAGTTTTTTTTAAAACAAAAATTTTGTACTTTTTTTGGCCCTCCGGGCCCTGTGCATAAACCTTATTCAATGACTGAAGTACTGACTGGAATTTTCTTCAATTTTTGCGAGACACTGCTAGGAAGGAAGGTAATTTTGTCACTGTAATTTAGGATACAGTGGAAATTTGAACCAGCAGACAGCATTTGTTAAAATATTTAAACTGTAAGTACTGTGTGCCTTTGATTACATTTTTTAACTTCATCATTTTAGTCGATTGAACCAAGCGAGATTTTGACTGAGTGAAACAATATTTATTTATTTTTGACTCAGTAACATGTTGACTATGAAACATGATCTATGCATTGGGTTTAAAATCATATTTGTAAAGATTTGGACCATCTAGAATAAGTTATGTAAATGTTTAACCACATTATTGATTAACATTTTGTCTGTTGTAAAAACAACAGACAAAATTCTGTCTCGTTTATTTTTAAGGTGATAAATTATTTTGTTTACTATGAAATTAAGTTATCATCACAACTTTAAGAGACGTGTGGTTGTAATGCATGTTTTCTAGTGAACTGGTTTCGCCGGGAGCATGGACGGTCAGACTCGCTAGAGAGTCATGATGGAAGCGATTCACCAATTGAAGGAGGAGCTTTGGTATATCAAGCAGCCCAACTTCACTACAAGTCATCACAAAAAAGCTCTGGCAGGTAATTTAAAATTGCAAATCGATATGTTGACAATGTATTTAAACAATTTACACAATAAATAAAGAAAACTTTATAAACATAACTTTAGTAAATTAATATTAAAAATAGCAACTTTGTTAAAATCTTAGTGTAGTTAAAATATAATGAAATCCTTAAACTACTAATGAAAAAGGGCAGATTTTCCATTAGTAAAAATCAGGTCGGCTTCTAAAGCCTTGGTTCCATTGTTTCTTTTAATTGGTACTTTTGATACCAGCTTTGTTGGCTAAAATAAATACTGTTCATAGAATTATTATAACCCCATACTATGTGTTGAGTATATTGTTATGGGTGCATTTACATAATATAATTAGTATGCAAAAGTAAATAGAAAAAATATTCACTCTTGTTATCTTTCCTTAGATCCTAAAAGTAAAATGTCAAAATATAACTAAACCTGTGTTATTTAAAAAAAGGGACATTTAAAGTGAATGGTTTCAAGTATTTTCTAGTCGAAATGTTTGAATGTGTATGTATGTATGAATTTATACATGTTATATGAAATATAGTGAATTGTCTTAGTTATTTGCTGAAGTTCTCTTTGCTTAATTAATTTTCTTTTTGCCAGTGTTGGAAATACATTGCAACGACTCGGCGCCGAATGGAAGATCAGTTTAACAAATTTGGATTTGGAAAAGGCAAAAAGAAAGACGGAAGTGTTGAAGAAACTCAAGGAAGTTGTAAGTATTAATTGAAGACTTAAAACAACTTAGAGAATTAAAAGGTTTTTTGAATAATTTACCATTAGAATCACATTCATGACTGTGTGATTGATTTCTACAAGAGTTGTCTCAACAGTAAGTTACATTATTTTTTTTAAATCCTTGTAGTTAGCAGCAGAAGCATGGGAGACACAGGATATTTGCGTCTGTGTATAGTGTGCAGCACTGTAAAATTCTTATGCCCATGCATCGATCAATCGGTCAGTCAAACTCAAGGTCATATCTAGACTCCACTTACTTGTTCCTACCACAGATGCAAGGAACAAGTAAGTGGTAGTGGTTCATGTTGTTATTTGTTTTTTTAACAACAACAAAAAAATGCTACCGAAATTCATTGAGAGTTGTGCAGTGTTTATGGTGAAAGTATTATGTCATGAAATGGATTCTCATTGGCGTCAATAATTTATTGAAGGATAAGAAACATTGCATGATGAACAAAGAAGCAGCTGCCTCACCACTTCTTGTGCGGCAACTGTTGCTGAATTCATCTGAAAGGTCATTGACACTGAGGGGCGCCTAACTCTTGACAAAATCCTTTGTTAATTGCCTTCGAATGTTAAGCCGTGGATCACTCCACAGTATTATCTCTGACAATCTTCAACTCTCCAAAGTGTGTGCAAGATGGGTTCCACGCTTGCATACAGAACAACACAAAGAGCAGAAGGTTGATGCAGCTTTGCAGTTTCAACAATATTTTATGATGAGGTTTATTTGATTGTATAAGGGATGAGACATGGATCTATCATTGGGCACCTGAATCAAAAAAACAGA
The DNA here is from genome assembly GCA_035578905.1 of Stictocephala bisonia. Classification (NCBI taxonomy): domain Eukaryota; kingdom Metazoa; phylum Arthropoda; class Insecta; order Hemiptera; family Membracidae; genus Stictocephala; species Stictocephala bisonia. The sequence goes on along the minus strand of JAQJVL010003741.1, from coordinate 4,643 downwards.
TATGGTGTGGAAAGGGAATGAAAAAAAAAAAAAAAAAATGTGGAATCCGGTAGAAAAATCATAGTGACTGTCTTTTGGAATAACAAGAGTGTTATTGATTGACTACCTTCCTCGCGAGACCACTATAACAGCAGCTTATAAGTTATTGTAACGACTAAGACAAGTAATTCAAAACAAAAAAGAGGAAATTCGGTAAAAAAAAACTGTTTCATGACAACATTTGTCAGACCCAAGACCTTACTACCCTAACCTTGTACCAAGCGACTTACATCTTTTTCCATAACATCTTGTGGGAAGACTGTTTACCCCTGTTTGTTTATTCTTGTTTTTGTTACACCCATCCATGTACACTGGTTTTGATTAGGACATAGTGTATTTTAATCAGCTGATAGCATACTGTATGCCTTTGATTACACTTTGTAACATTGTTTTAGTCAATTAAACCATACGAGATTTTGACTGAGAAAAACCATATTTTGACCCAGTAACATGTTGACTTTGCACATCCTGAGACATTGGCAAAGTAGAAAAACACATTTTGCAATAAGATATTAAAATTTAAAATAAACTGTAACCTTATTTAGGACCACTACTGAATTAGAGACAACCCTCATACATTCAGTCAATGTTAAAATGATAAGTTTATTGTTACCGTTAGTGTTAACTTGTGAGCAACTGTTCAGTATTACCAATGCAACAACATGTAAGAATGTTCACCACTTGTACATAGCTTTCTACTTAATCCTTTACTGAATCCAGTTTTTTTTAACTAAAAAAGACAAATAAAAAATATTTATTAAAATTTCTTTGAAAAATAAATTAAATGATTATACAGGATATAATTTGCAAATGATGTCAAGTTAAAAGAAGAGGTTGAGAGATGATTAACAATTATTGCAGAAAGATGGTATGACCTTAAACTGAAAAAACTGTTGCCACGTCAACAAAAATGTATTGAAATTCATGGAAATTGTAGAGAAAAAGCACAATATTAACTTGTACTTTTCAAAACATATTGTTAAATATTTGGTTGGTTTTTAAAAATTTTTACAGTAAAATAGTGTATCTAACTTTTGAAACGACCCTCATACATTCAGCCGTCAATGTTAAAATGATAAGTATAAATGTTACTCTTGGTTTTGTGAGCAACCGTACAGTATCACTGATGCAACAACACGCAACAGTGTTTACTTCTTGTTGAGGGTTTTCTACCTAACACTTTACTGGATTCAGTTTTTTTAAATTCTAATCTCAAATTATATTGGACAAATAAACAAAAGCAAAGGGCAAAAAGAGACATTCTTTTACTTAATTATTTTTGCCCCAGACAGATGATCAACACTTAGCTGCATGTTTCAGTCAGTCTATCCAACATAAAAGAACTGGAGGACGCATCTCAGATCGAGTAATCCATCTTCAAGTCTTGTTTCATCTCTGTTAAGTTTATTGAATACACATTTTACTTATACACCAAAGATCACAAATTTTACGTTATATTAAAATGGAAAAAAACAAAAACAATAAAAACAAAAAACAAACAAATGCTGGCACGCACCGATACTATATATACCGATTGGTCGGTAGCGTAGTTGGTTAAATCCCAGCTTCATGTGCTAAAGGTTCTCAGTTCGATCCCAATCAGAGTCAATACATTTTGAGAAGGATCAGCTGAAACCACCGGCTGTTCATTTGTCATTGGGCTATTAATTAATGACACTTTCTAAGGAATAGTCGGCCTTAGTTTGAACAATGACTACATTCTTCACTACACTCATCACACTCATTCGAAATCCATATTCGCCGTATCTTGACGATCGGCGTCTTATGAATAAATAAAAAAAATAAAAAAAACTAGTCCGTGGAGAAGCACAGTTTACACTATACTATGTGTACACCACAGCTTAATAGAAACGAGATAAACCTGAAGATGGATCATTCGATTTTAACATGTCGTCCAGTTCTTTCATGTTGGACAGATTGACTGAAACACCTAATAATAAAACTACTACTTAACTAACCAGTCTTGATACAGGCCACAGGCACAGTAAGTGAAGTACCAACTTTCAGTTTAATTGGAGATTTAATTTTGGAGAAAATTCAGTCAAGCTTCACGTAATATACTGGTTATTAATGTTCTTTTTAAGGTGGTTCTGCTAGCATTAAGACAACTGAATTCCACTGTGCAGTGCTGACTGTACCTCTGACCGCGAGTTACTCACACTAAGTTTGGAATGGAAGAGGTTAATTGCAGGAAGTCGTTGAAGCGCAATCCTGCAGGTGCTTTGACTCTTTTTTGGGGATGTTTGCGTAGTGATTGGATTGTAATACGAGTATACATATAAAACATAAACCAGTTAAAGTTTAATCAATTTTGTAAATTGTGTGATATTAAAAAGTAATGATGCTAAATAGAACATGTTTTTTCTCATCGTAATAAAATTAAAACAAATAAACAACATTAATTATTTAAAATAAAATTTCCCAATTGTTGTTAAAAAATTTCGTAAATTTTAAAAAAATGTAGGCAAGACCAGTCCCGTGAGGGTCTGTCTTTTAAATTTGGGGGAAAAGTCGGGGAAAAAAGTTCTTAATGGGTATGTACCAAAAAAAGCCCGAATTTTGGCCCCTCTTTGATGTGAAGTATTTAACTATAAACATAATTTTAAAGAACAAAATACTTTGGGAGGGTTTTTAAAGGGGTTTGGGCAAAAATTTTTCGTTTTAATTTTTATTGAATGTTTCCCTTTTAACATTTTTTAAACATCCTAAATAGTTTTTTCATTTAAAAATTTTGTTTAAAATTTTTTAAAAAACATCACAAACAAAGACACAAATTTTTGGGGTTTTTTTGGTACATTCACTTTTTGAAACTTTTATTTGATTATTTTCCCAAAATTTTTTAAAATTTAAAGTTATATGTTTGTTTTTTTTTTTTACAATGAGAAATTTCAAATTTTCCCCGTTTTGGGAATTTTTTTGTTTTTTAATGTCACACCATTTACTAATTTGATTATTTCTTTTAATATACCAAATGGAGTTGTACTTTTACGTGCATTGTTATATTACAATCCAATCGCTACGCACACGTACAGTGAGACACAACACCCGCACCCACAGGATCGTGCTTCAACGACTTACTGCAATTATACTCCTCCCAGAATGTGGGGGGAAAGGTTATGTGTGTGTGAGTAACTCACAATCAGACGTACAGCCAGTGCTGCTCAATGGAATTCAGTTGTCCCTAATGCCGGCCGAACTACATTAATAGCTTATGTATAAAGATATTGCCATTGAAAAAATCAAACCTTTTTTGACCAAATAGCCTTAATACAGTCATACATGCATTGATTTATTACACATTTTTAGCATGTTATTGAATTTGGTAAGTTTTAATGTATAAACAAGTCTTATCCAGTTATTACAGGAGAGTTATTTTGCCACTTTTCTCATTTTATTCCTCTTACATCACCAGGACTAATAACAAAGACAGAAAACAGAGCGGGGTTTTCTATCTTTATTTATCACTATAAAACTTCGATCTCTTACCATAGTTGTGGACCAAATGTCATACTCTTGTTGCTAACTGAAGTAAACACATAGAAGTCATCATTCCACTCAAGTCCATTCACAAATGTCTTAATATGATTACATCATATAATGGAAATAGCTGCATGGTGTTCAACTACCATAAAAATTGACAATTAAAGTGGTTGTAAAAGTGGAAAGAATAATCACAAAGGTTAAACTGATTACAAGATTTTATAGTGGTAGTTGATGTGGTATGAAGATTCAAAAAGAGTTCATTGTTGTTACTATTGTGGGTATGATGTTTTCAGACCTGAGCAGGCGCAACTCTGTGGAAACAGGAGACCATGTTGGCGACTCAGAATTTGTGGTCCTTAAGGAAAGAAAGTTAGTCCCCACACTTCCTGTTTTTAATGGAATGCTTAGATTTTCATTTCTACTAGAAACGTGCCCTCCAGGATCTATACCAGACCCCTACTTACTTACTGCACTCATGGATTTGGTAAGTAAAACATGTTATACGAGGTGTGTTATTAAAGTAAATACCGTTTTGGAATCCCGCTGTTATAGCGCTGTGGTCGGCCTTCAGAACATACATGCTGTGTACCACAATCTGTTGGCAAGCTGTTGCGAATCCATTTGACAGTGTTTAACGTTGTTTATGAGTGTTTAAAATGCTTCATCCAATAGAAAATGCTGTTTACTGTGAAGTACGCATTGTGATACAGTCTTTTAATTCTAATGGCGTGGGTGACATTCACTGAGAGATTTGTGAAGTTTATGGAGAAAACCCAATGAATGATGAGGTGGTACAGAATTGGTTGACAGCTTTTAAAGATAGCAGTATGATTATGTATGATAAGGAACAAAGTGGACGACCTTCACTAATTAATAGTGACTTGGTGCAAAAAGTTGATGAAAAAGTCAGAGAGAACAGATGCTTTACAATCTCATCGTGATCCAGTGAACTTCCTGAAGTGTGATTTATGAAATTGTGACAGCATTTTAAATACTTACTTACTCTTACTCCCATGGCCACTGATACCCAAGGTGGTATTTGGCCTCACCAACAATTTGCCTTCACTTCTCACGATCCTCTGCATCTTCTTCATTGACCC
>JAQJVL010003740.1:0-55530 GCA_035578905.1 Stictocephala bisonia | reverse complement strand
ATATTCATTTTAACACGAGTAGAATTTCCCATACTTTTATCAAGATCAAATGATACTATAAAAATTATAATTTCCTGGAGAGTTGTCCTTAAAAACAATTAAACTTGTACATTACAAGATTCTTTAAATTCAACAATCAAAAAATGTTAATATAAAACTTTCATAAAATTTACTACATTGTCAAAACCCTCACCACAAGTATAAAGAGTCAATTATAATTTGGTAGTGAGGAAGTAAACGGAGCATTATTTCATCATGTGTGCAAATATCCAGAGTATTTTTAACATATATAGTAAATGCACTTAGTTTAATGCATAATGGTACTGTGGATTTACTAAGGACATCGTTTCTGAGGAGACAAATGGATTGAAATTTATGTAAGCTTCATTTCCAAGTAGTTTTAATCCACTTTTGGGAAGCAAAAATGAACATGTTCTACCTCTTTAAGGTAAAGCAAATACAATTATGTTTTTCATTGTATTAATAAATTAATAACAGTATTAGGCTACTGTTACTATTATCATTTTATTTGTTAGAAGGCATTAGCATTAATAATATACATTATTGGTCGAAAAAAATAGTTTCTTTTCATAAAGTGTACTAAGATAAAAAACTAGTTTTACTAACTTTATTACGACATTTCTACCCAACTATGTCAGTGAAGTGGTTCAGGAGATAAGGCTTCGGATTGTGGTGTGCATGGTCCAAGTTTCAAATTCTCAACTAACCTAACCGTCAGTGCTCATTGAGCAAATCTCACGCACAGGACTAAATGCCCATATGTTGCCTACTTGTGAGTAAATATTTTATAAAATACACATAAACACAAACATACGGTATACACATAACATTTATGGGATGGTAGTGGATTTGAGAGTTATTAAAAAATACTTAACTGATTCATAAAATCAGGTGTCACAACATAACAAAAGAGAGTATGGTCAGTTACAATTGTTACGAAAGAGGGTTCACCATAATAACACATTCTTAGGCAATTAGTCAGGCTTAGTTTGTAAAAAATGACTACATAGTCGCTCATTTACACTCTCACTACTTATTCGGATATCCATATATTCGCCCCTATCTTGACGATCGGCGTCTTGTGAATAAAGACAAACTTTTAAAATACTAAAAAAACCACATGAAAGAAACTATGTTACTTATGAAACAAAACAACATTTAATTACAAATTAGTCAAAAACCTACGATTGTTTTCCTACTGAAATATATCATAAGCTATAGAGGACTTTACCAAACAAACTTTTAAGACAAATTAAAATAATAAAATAAAACAATATAATAATAATCTGCTGCAGTTTCCGTATGAAGAACAATTTATAGGAGTGGGTTTAATGAGTTATTCAGTTCTGGTTTCCAGACCAATCAGCGCGCTGTTGACTCCATCCATTTTACATTGCAATATTAGTATGCGATATCATGCTTTCATTCCCTCGTGTTTCTTAATCTAGTAGTTAAACACAGCACGGTAAACCGTGTTTCCGTTCTTATATCAAAGCGGTCTTCGTTGACAAAAAAAGTATAAATAATAAATATTTCAATACAGTGTTTTATCAAAATGTAAAATATTAATGTGGACTCTAACCGTATGCCTTTTCATAAGGATTAAAATGGCTCAGTGGTTAATTAAGGCTTTGGACTGTGAGTCCAAGGAGTCTTTGGACGAATATTTTAGTTCTTAGTAATAAGTTAATTTAGTTTATACAATAAATTTAGTGACGCTATTTAATGTACAACTCTGTACTGATACAAATAAAGATATTTTGATTTGATTTGATTTGAAGGTTCGAATTCCCATCTGAGGTAACGGTTAGTACTCCATTCATTGAATGAGATTCATGCTCATGCCTATAGGCTTATTTGGTTTCATAAAATACATACAATAATGTTGACACAACAATTAATAATGTTACAGTATTGTTTTTCAAACGTGCTGCATAAAATCAACAAATATATTTTGTTAAATATGGTTAAATATCTCAGAACTTCTACAAGTGACATTTAAATCAGCCCCAAATATATAAGGCCAGTTAACATAAAGCACGATAATATTTCATCAACCAAACATGCTGATATTTTTATATCTAAATGCAATATCGACTCCAATGAAATGAATTAAGTATCAAGATGCAAATAAATAATTTTATTTATTTTACTGAACCCTAAATCATGCGCTATGAGGTGTGAAATAAAAGCCCATTTATAATTTGGACAACGTAGACAGTTAATGCAGAGTATATAGTAAACCTTAAGATATATATTACAGCTGCACAATTGGTAATAATGATTTTATGGTAATACGGAGAAATTTCAAGCTTATGCTATATGTATATTTTGAAGGGATGTCAAGATTGTTGTTTTAAATACAGTAATTTTGTCTGGAGCAATATTGCATATTAGTCCCTTATTTAGAGAACAGAAGCTGTTGGTTTTTATCTTTTCATGAATTCCTTTAGACAGTTTTTTCTTCTTCTCCACTTACATCATAAATATCCTCTTCTCCATACATTCGTCTTCAATTTATATACGTCTAGGGTTATCTCTAATTCTTTTCTTCTATTCTTTCGGATGATATATTTTCTTGGTGTCCTCCCTCATCAAACGATTACAAAATATCCAACCCACTTCAGTTTTCCACAATCCCATTCCTAAAATTTTCAAACCTTAAGTCGTCTCACGATTTCCTCATTTTGCGTGAAGATTTTCTCCAAATCTTCTCACTACACCAAAGAATTTTCGTTTCCACTTTAAATTCTCTCCCTCCCCCCCCCGCTCTCCTCTATAGTCTAAATCTGCATTTTTGTATAAGTAAAGGAAAATAAATATTTTCTTATTGATGGGTCCACCCTTTTTATTAGCTTTCCAGTCACCCTATTGGATAAACTCAGTAAGTTTAATCTGTTTCGCATTTACATATACATAACTGGTTTTATTATGATCTCACTGGGATATGAAGAAATAATCTGCCTTAATCTCCTACGTCAACACCAAATAATCACAATGGAAACTTCACATCATATTATTCAAGTGCTGCTTCAATAACTAAATACATCAAGCAAATATCTCTAGATTATTCCACCTTAATTATTTCAATAAAAAGAAAAATATTATGAGTAAACTCTAAGAACAATTATTTTTTTCGATTAATTAAATTTGTTTGTAGCCACGATGGCAAACGTAGGGGAACAATTAATGTGTGTATTAATTGTTCCAAAATAGATAAATACGATTCAAATTAAAAAGTTATAGTGAAATATCTCTATTTGCTGTCATGATATTGATTTATATGTTTAAAAACAATGCAGTACTTATGACATTTGACTTTGAATCTCATTTCCAACCGTATATCATGCATTTAAGTTGTAATAACAAAATATAGGCAGCGTCCCAAATACCTGTAAATTTCACTGTATCCATTCTTACAATCATCAAAAATATCGTAAAAACTTGCTCTAGAGCGCCTTTAATTCAGAAACCGTGATTCAGATACAGTATCACGTTACGATACAATCACGTCTACGGTTTGCAGGCGCTTCTGTAGGTGCAACCTAATATACAGTGAACCGGTTGACTGGCGAATCTCCTTTAAAATATTCTCAATAAAATCAATAAACGACCAAATTGTATTTAAAATAAAATTATTATTTATATTACTATTATTATTACTATTAAGATATTGTTTCAAAATGCAACTTTAAAAGAATGATAGTTAAAAAGTGTAACAGGAACTTAGTGAAGTCATTTTAATTGAAATTTTGTTATGAGTTCTATAAGATAAGGAACAAGACATTTACTTGGATAGATATATAACCAAAAATTGCCATTGAAATAAATATATATAAGGAAACAATATAAGTTTTTGCAGGCTACAAATTAATCAACCCAATTGTGTAAGATTAATCAATATACGTCCAATCAATACCACTGTACGTACGTGTATGGGTGGGTGGGTGGATCAGTACCACTTGACGTGTACGGGTGGACAGGTTGGTCGGCACCACTATACGTTTATGGGTGAAAGAGTGGGTCAATACCACTGGACGTGTCTGGGCGGGCGGGTGGTTCAATGCTACTGGACTTGTATGGGTGGGCGGGTGGTTCAGTACCACTGGACGTGTGTGGTTGGGTGAGTGGGTCAGTACCACTGTACTTTTAGGGGTGGGAGGGGTGGGTCCACGCTCATACATAACTGGACGTGTATGGGTGAGCGCGTGGTTCAATACTACTGGAAGTGTATGGGTGGTAGGGGCGGGTTGGTCAATACCACTAAACGTGTATGGGTGGGCAGGTGGTTCAATACTACTGGATATGTATGGGTGGGTGAGTGGGTCAGTACCACTGTGCTTTTATGGGTAGGCAGGTGGTTCAATATAACTGGACGTGTATGGGTGGGAGGGGGAGGGTTGGTCAATACCACTAGACGTGTATGGGCGGACAGGTGGTTCAATACTACTGGACGTGTATGGGTGGGAGGGGTGGTTCAATACTACTAGACGTGTATGGGTGGGCGGGTAGGTCAATACCACTGAAAGTGTTGGGGAGGGCGGCTTGGCTACTCAACAGGTTATGAACTTAATTTTAGGTGTACGGTGTGGGTTAAGCGTGAGCGGGGTCAAATACCCATGTATGTGTATGTGTGAGGGGTGGGTTCGGTGTATGTGTGGTGTGGGTGGTTATCATCTCTTTAGTTGAATCAATACATTTTTTAATTGCCTAACTTTCTATAATCAGCAATAGCAATTATCATTCCAAAAGTCAAAAGGCATAGTGTACATTGTTTAAAAACCAGACTGTTCTACACAGTGTTATAGTGTTATTCAAACACTTTCAGATCGGGAAATGTTCATTTTGTGCGATCTCTCTGATGACATTTAAAAAATAGCCAATATGGCTGCTATACTCTATAGAAACTGTCAAGCAGTTAGAGACGATGTGAATATTTGGCTTTTGTAATCCACACGTTTCGTTTTTATTTTAATATTATCAGATATAACCTTAATGTGGAGCATTCATTTAGTTCAGTTATTTTTATTGTATTAGAACGAAATGTATTCATTTTAATTTTAGTTTAAGATTTTATTTGTTTTATAGTCTATAAATATTGCAAACTGGTGAAAAACAGAATTGAAAATATTTTGCAATAATATTCATTTTAATAGCTTTTTTGTTCTCTGTGGGGTTTTAAGTACTTTTATTATTTCTGCATTCTTGAATAATCATAATTAATTCTGTATAATTTTAGATCCAACACACTTCCTTCCTCAAACAATAATTTGTTTTAATAGGGTAATAACAATTTCAAAGATTTATGAATGAAAAAAATAGAACCACTTCAAATATATGGTGACAATTATAGGAGTATGTATGTAGATGTCAGAGATCTAAAATAAGCATCTAATTCATTAAAACCATCCACATAGGGTTGGCATGCCTCTTCTTCCTCCCCCCAAACTGGCTGGCTCGTTGATATAACAGTTCCAGGTCAAACGGCCTTAATCATCTTCTTGTTATTACCACATGGTAAATACCAAAAACACGGATAGTCTGCTTTTATTACAGTATTGGCCAACTTTGTTATGCCTAACCACGACTGCCCCCGGGCAGTTTTAGCATTGTAAATGAGTGCTTCCACTGCAACTGGAGAGTTGCTTTAGGCGTTAAAAATTAATAAGTATACTTTTTCCATGAATATCTAAAGTCGGTTTTATGCTAATATCTGGATGAATTGATTCATCTTGTTCGTTAAATAAAATATCAAGAATAATCATGAGCTATTCAACATTTCTCATCTTTCGTTTATAGATATTATTTTATTTGTTTTGATTACAATCTTACTCTGCCTTACTGATCTTGTAAGGGAAAATGACCATCCAGATAGAATATTGAATAGAATGGAGAAAAAAAGAAAAATATTTTATTTGCTAAAAACATCCAGTGAAGGCCAAGGTTCGGCCTCCGAGATCTCTAACTCAGTCTGACGCTTTACTACGCATGGCTCTCCCACCCCCTCCAGAATTGTCGACAGCTCCCCACATCCCTCTTCCCGTGCTTCGTAATCTCGGACCCCTCCCCTGTCAACTCTATGAGCTAAATCACACACACAAGCACCCAATCATAGAAGAGAATTACCAAGCATCTCTTAGCCCATGGTGAGAGAAGTCTCCTTTAGATCGGGTTAAGGATTTTGGCCTTAACCTTAAGGTGAGGAATTCTGATCAAAACTGTTTTTCGTTGATAACCAGTTTCCTTACCGATGATCAGACATTTTTTAAGAAATGAAATGGTGATTAAATCTTATTGGATGGTTTTTAATTACATTTTTAGGCACATAAATCCTAAAAATAAACATGAAACTTTTAAAAGTTAACTGCAATTATTATAATTATGACTGGTTTTGTTCGTGCCCTTTGAGAGTGTCTTTTTTACTATCTGCCATATGCGTTACCATAGATAGAGTATTGTGATCGTCAAAAAACCTTTTTCACTAGTTAGTCTAAAAATCCTTTTTAGAGTCCCCTGAACCGAAAAAAGTGTTTTTTCGAAAAAGAATGTTATATGTGTCTATCCGTATGTGTGTCTGTGTGTATGTGCAGTTCACCAAATACCAAACGGATGTATAAATTATTATAAAATTTGGTAAGTAGGTGTATTTATCTAATACAGTACAAGTAAACGTCACACAACACAAATTTATTACAATACAAGTACAAAATGCACAAATATTATGATACCATAATAAGGTAATTATATATAATATATTTGTGCATTTTGTGCTTATATTGTAATAAATTTGTGTTGTGTGACGTTTACTTGTACTGTATATGTACCAACACGTATTATGCTAATTAAAAAACTATTTATCTAATATCACCAGACCATTCTTCAATTTTTTTAAATTTTAGTTTTTTTATAGACAAAACCATAAAAATATTTAATTTTCAAGTTTTTATTTTTTTAGTGTTTAATATGGGGGAAAGTTAGTGCCAATTCGTTGAAACCATTTATTTAATGTATGCTTAGTTATAAATTGCTATCATTTGTTGTTTGGTTGTTTTAGTTGACTACATCGGAATTTTTACATGTTTATTTAATTTAAAATAAAAAAGGTGATTATTTATCAACAACTTGTATATAATAAAGTAAAATTAAACTTCCTATGGATTTTATTTGGAAGATATGTCCAATTAAGACAGAGTTCCCCTCGTGTGTTTATATGAGCCCATCTTTTGTTTTGTAGGCTCGTTGGACCATCGTGACTTCCGAACCACGGGAGTGGCACAAGGTAAACATCTGTTATACTCTAACCGTTCTAACTTTACTTCTGAGGGGAGCACAACATGGCAACATTGTATATCTTAAACGCATGGCTCCTTCCTGTCCCAAGGCTAATTTTTTCGAGTCTAGATAAATCAAAACTAGGGCCTAATAGTTTTTATAAGTTTGATATTTGTAAACAGTAAAAAAAGTACTTCCCAGTTAAACTATAAAAAGATTTTAATTCCCATTAAAAAAAATTAATTTGCACTTTCCTAAATTCTTCCCAATCATTAGTCACCGGTTGTAAAGTTTATAGGAGGGCTGTGGCGGTCTGGATGCGACGTTGCCATTGTCGATTTTCCAGTTTAGCCCACAAACCTCAGAGGTAAAGTTAGAACGACTGGACTATAGTTGTCACATTGGGAATCGAACCCGGACCACCTGCGTGGCAAAATATAAATAATATTTGAAATTTATTAGTTTTCAATACGGTATACCATTTACAACTGTAACATTCAGAAGTGTAAATAAATCAATTTTAATCTATTAATATATATGTTTGGTAGATATTTTTACATAAAATCTGAAATTTACTTATAAGGTGACTAAGATTTTTGTAAAATGGTTATCAAGGGAGCAAGGTTGACTCTTTAAAGTCTCTTTTTTATAAGATTTTTTTTAGATTTTTTATTACAAATAACATCCTTAATAAAATGAATTTGTAGTTGAATTGTTCACTTGTTCATTGGTTACAGAGATAAGAAAAGTAAATTGTCCTTAAGGAATGTGTTTTTATCGTCTGAAGAATGCCATAAGGGATAAAACTGCGATAGGTCTGAGGAGTGTGCGGACGAATTCTAACGTCTTGCTTTTCCCGCTGAATAAAACATGACGTCATATCAACGAAAAGTGGCGGCAAAGCCTCAATCACCTGCCGGCCTTCAGGACGTACTTGTGAACAGAATATCTCGTTGGTAATACTATTGTTGAATGTATTTATAAACAATACATTGATTGAGTTATAATGGATGGAGCGCTTCAAGATCATACAATTAAAAGATCAATTGTGAAATATATCTGTGCAATAACATTCGCAAATGCAATTGTTTTGTGTTCACACTCATTTTAAATATAATATGTTATTTACCATTATATACTTTTCACCATGTTTAATTTATTATTTATAGTAATATTTTGAGTTATTAGTAAAAAATCCTATAAAATATACTTTTTTTAGAAAGGAGAGGCCGATTTTTCTTTTTAACCTTACTCCACCCATACCTCATAGACTAATGATCTGTGCGAGGAACATATTCAGACAGAGTGAGAGGGCGAACCAGTACAGGAGAAGGTGAATATTACTGATAAATCTTCCAGTCTAGGCCAAATTCAAACCAGCACTATCTCTAACCCAAGCTTAAAGTCCTGACGCCTCAGACCGCTCGGCCACCGGCTAACCCAAGCTCAAAGTCCTGACGCCTCAGACCGCTCGGCCACCGGCTTGCACAATACTATCTTTATATTGTAATACTTTCGAATACTAATTTTTTTTTCGACCGTTTCTTACATGTACAACAGCAAAATATTTAATAATACTATGGGAAAGATAATACAATACTGATTTAAAATAAAGTTACGAGATATTATAACTGAACAATATTTAAGGATTGAAAAGATAAAAACTAGCAAACCAAACAAAGCATAAAAACGTATGTCGGCAGACAAGCCAAGTGAATTACTTTCAGCTGATCTGTAAACTTCTTGAACTATTTAATCAAAATGTACCTTTTTTTAGTTGCGAATTAAGTAAACAATATGCTAATAATATACAGCAACATATATAATTTTTTTATTTATTCATAACTTAAAACAAAAATAATGATAATTGTGTATGCCAAAATAATAGTGTTAAAAATCATGTTTAAGAGAACCTCATAGTACTCGAAGGAATATAAATTATTTCGATCAAACAACAAATTTATTATTTTTTCTTAGATGATATGCAGACACAGCTAGTGCGTATATTAAGGCGAATATGAATAATAACATAGGTTTAGGACGAGTGTAATTACCTCTGTAGTCTGGTTATAATCTTAGTTTGATTTATGTTAAGTAGGGACCTATAAAATACTACATTGTAATCTTAACTTAACTGTTTTATTCCCAAAACATAAATTATTGTTGAACATAATCAACGTGTTATTAACAAGCATATGAATAAATAAAATTAAATTAAATAACACATTGTTATCATTTATATACATGGATAATTTATTATTATAGAACAATCATCATAATTTGTAAAGTAGATTGCAGTGTTGTTTGATGTTGTAGACTAAATTAATAGGATATTGTGTATTTTAAAGATTGTTAGTGATAGGTTCTTTTTTCAGTCCTCTAAATACAAATACAGTGTCCTCTCAATGGTTGCCATCGATATGGGCATGTCTGGAGAATTTTATGACGTCCTTTTGTGTGGTAGCCAGAGGTTTTATTTTGAACAAAAGGCAGAAGTGCCAGGCGCATCGTAGAAAACTATAATTATGGTCAGTTCTACGTGGTTCGAAATAGTTAAAAAGGTATCGAGAATGTAAAATACTTTTTGAAAATATCAGTAGACCTTAGGAGCAAAGACTCAGTCGTTAATTTTTTTTACACCCATATTCCCAATTTGCTGACCATATTTCGGTAAATATTAATTATCAAAATGTAATTGATAAATAAACAAACTAATTTTGAAAAAATTACAACTTACATTGCTTTGGACTTTTAACCCTTCCCGCTACACTCGCGTACACGCACTTGCGTGAACATGCCCATAATTCTGATGATACATATCACTAAACTACAAGGGTGACAAATTCACAGAAAGAAGTAGTTATTTTCCAGCCTCGTTGTGTAGTTAGCGTAAAGCTTTTAGCATAATTTAGGCGGGACATTTACAAATAAGGGCAATAGCTCTAAGCCAGGCCAATTTATTTTTAAAGCCAGAAAACACGCAACTGTTGACTTGTTTGTATGTCAGCAATACCATTTCTTTAGGAAAAGTTATTTCATATTATTTTACCTCTTTCGTGTTTAAAAGTGAGGCATTTTTATTCGTGCAATGGAATGTTGTGAATAAAATTTGTATTTGGATAGTAATTATTATATTAGTTTCATTCAATGTATAAAATGATTGATTGTGTATATTTTTGTTCACAAAGGTCATGTAGTACTTAAAAATTGTGTTAACACTATTTTAAATCATAACCTAACTGAAATGTTTCACTTACAATTATTTTGGTGATTTTTGTAACATCTTTAATAGCCTAGTGTTAGCATAAGTTAAGGCTATCAATCTTGGATTTATACTTGTGATTTTTTTCTTAAAATATTTTAACAAGTTCAAAATGATCAAATTAAACTTAAATTAATAAAGTTTAATTAAATAAACTAGGAGTAACTGTTGTTTTCGGGTTGTATTAACCCGAATTCTAGTATTCAGAATTTTCCAAACTTTTTATTCTTGGCTTCTAACAATAAATTAAAATAGGTTAATTGTACCTTTTTCACAGTCATCTTAGTTATTACTTTAAAATATTTGTTTTAATTATTGAGTTTTTAAATGTTTAACCATACTTAAAAGTGAACAGTCGAAGTTCCTTCTCACGCCATGAATTATGCAAGTGCTTGTACAAAATTGTGAACATTTTTGTTGTCTGTACACTTGTTACTACAAGCAATTGATCTGGTGAGTTGTAAACTTGTAACTGGTGAATTTTGTGAATAGCCTCATGAAATTAGTATTGAATTATAAACAAAATACTAAGAAACATAAAAGTGTATTATACGAAGAACCTATCAACCATTACCTAAGAAATACTGAAATTTATTTTGGATATATTAGTTTTGTAATATCTAATATAAATCACCTAATGGCATTCTTTAGAATAGTTTTGTTCTCAAATTTTACTTTGAAATTTAAATATTAGTAGACTTAGTTAGTATTTGGGTTATAGAAATTATTAAAGAAAGTTTTAAAAGCAGGATAAGGAGCAATGAACTCTACTTTTCTTATATGTTACTTATCAAAATCTTTGAATATACATTCTAAAACAACTAATTTCAAGTTCAGGTAATTTTTATTTATTTATTTCTAAGACGCCGATCGTAGAGATATGGGCGAATATGGGGGCGAAGAGTTTGATGAGCTTTTATGAACGAGTGTAGTCATTGTTACTATCTGAGTTCAACTTAGCTCAGAAATAACTATTTATTAATAGCCCAATAGCCAGGGAAACTATGGGACCTACAGCTTTACATGAATCCGACCCAGCTGATTTTCAGCTAACTGACAAGTCTGACACTCATTTCTCATCCTTAAACAACATCTGAACCTTGACTACCATCCAACATGGACACCTCAGACTTCTCTAGTAGTGTCCACGTCGATGGCAACCATTAAGCTAACGCCGTGTCTTTATTAAGAGGACCTAGTATGGAACCTATGGCCTATAATCTCCCAAACACTGTTCCCCAAGTAGCTGGGTTACAGCACTGTGCACCAGTGCCAACCCAGTACTTTTATATCTATAAAATTAATATAAAAAGTACTTTTATAGATCTAGTTTTTTGGTGTTTTTTTACAATATAGTTTTTGTTTTATTATATTTTTTACTGTTTTATTGTATTGGTTGTTTTATGTTATTGTATACTGTCTAAAACTCCAGATCAAGTTATTTACGTGATTTGCCGTTTGAGTGATAATTTACAACAGATTAACTTTAAGGTCAAATATGAGAATATGAAACATGGGTTTAAACTCCACATCAGAAAATTACGCAACACTTTTCTGATGTTAAGTATCAACTATTTCAATAAAATATGGATGTTTACGTGACTATATGTTCTTTCATAAGCATCGTTGAATCAAAATGTTTCCTTCTGATTTTTTATTAATAAATGATTAAAAAAAAGAAATAAATAATGTAGAATTATAAACAGATTAAATATAAAATAACTTTAGTATATTTTAGATTGGTTGTAATTTCTGATCACAGAAATTCTGTTCAATGCTTGGTAGATTATTTACTTTGTATTTTTATTAGAATTTATTAAAATATGGTAGTTTTAATGATTTTTCATTTATGGTAATGTCTACCTAAAGTTAGAAAATGCAATTACCACTAACTGGTAGTTTTTCTAGACTGTTGTACTAGTTAAATTCACCACATTTATTATACCCTATGCTTATCTGACATTTAACCACCATCAGTCAATATGAGGCTGATCCATTTTTCACAAACAACGAAACTGTACGTGATTTTGAACTATTTTACTTGACTCACACTAATTTTATTTAATTTTAAAATATATAGGCTCTAAACAAAATATAAATTATGAATATTTTTAAATAAGAAGAACTTAATTAAATTGTAAAAAAAACTTTGAAGGAATTTTTTTTTGTTTTTTTTTTTATAACTGTTATTAACTGAAAGTGGGGTTACTTTCATAAAGCTCCTAATAATCAGCTACAAAATCCTGGAAAAAGCACGACGTGATTATAAAAGAGATATCTACTTCTGACGTAATATGTTTATATAAAACATAAATATCTACATATTTTTTTTTCTATTCATATATTTATAACTGAAAATATGAAACATATCCCGGAAAGCAAAAGGTTATTTTGCAGGATTTCCCTCCATTATGAACTCTGTGGTATGGGTGGCAAACCAAGACCTTCCTCAAAAAGTTAATTTATTTTGCTTAAAATACATGCAAATAAAAATACAACCTCTCTCTTGTCAAGTTAATTAATTTAATACATAAAATCTTAATACATAAAATCCAAAACGATTAACTCACCTATCACCAAATATCCACAACCACTGAACAGATTTTGATGAAATTTGGAGGGAAGTTAAATTTTGTATAAAAAAAACCCACTAAGAAGGATTTTCTCGAAAGTCTATTTTTAAAGGAGTGGAAACAGTCCCAAACAAAAGTTTCTTATTTTCACAAGATTAACGTTAGTATTAATTTAATGTAATACTTTTATTTAAAAAAAATAATAAGTAATGATCACAAAGGCTTGGCAAATTTGGTTTAACTTGTGCAATGTTAAAGGTAATTTATACTAACTCAGACATTATTGCATTGTTTTTGCATTCCCATAAAATAGACTTATAGGAGCTTCTTGCTGAAAAAACTTTGTTACCTACAAGAACGGCAGCAGGATGAGCTTTTTAATTGATGTGGTGGATTAAAGAGAATCGCAGAGGGAAGAGTAAGCAAGGGTAAAGAACCGACCCGTAACAAAGCAAGGGCTGTCGGCTAGTAACAAATAAATACAGGGTGTCTTAAAAGTCCCACCCCCCCTATTAACTTTCTTATGAATACAGATAAAGTGATTTACTTCTAGAATGTTTATATGACCAACTAAGGAGTTTTTTATGTATTGCAAATTTTTTACACCCCCTCTCAAAAGGGGGTAGTTTGGGGGTAAGTCAAAATTTTTAAATAGGAACCCCTATCAAATGACACATCATTTTAAAGGTAATATTAAAAGAAGAAGAATGGCGGAAACTAGAGGTCTCTAACATTAGTCTATCAAATTTGGTGGCAGTTTAAAGTTGGAATTATTCATAAAACCCCCTAAGTAATTTTAGAACGGGAAAATGGTCAAAATGCTGAACTCTCACCTCAATCTCACTCAGATGAGATGCTCGAAATGGCTGCCATGAACTTCTTGACAGTAAAAAAGCCTGGATTGAAAACCACGTCTCACATTTTGTAAGATTTCAGGCGTGATAAGGTGGCAGGCCTCTTCGATTCTTGTCCTTAATTCATCGAGGTTTGCGGGCTTTGTGTCGTAAACTTTACTTTGAGGAAACCCCAAAAGAAAAAATCTAGAGGATGAAAGGTCAGGTGACATGCCGCCACTCTACCAAAGTGCCACGTCGACCTATCCATCTATCGGGAAACGTTTGGTCTAGGAATGTCCGGACAAGCATATTGTAATGTGGAGGAGCACCATCTTGCTGAAATACAGGCTCATAAGTACCTTTTACTACCTCATTTATTGCTGGGACAATGCCGTTCCGTAACATGTCCAAGTATTTAACGCCAGTTAAATTACCATCAATAAAGAATGGCCCAATAACAGAGTTTCCAAAATTCAGCCCATACATTTAATTTTTGTGGCTGTTGCGTATGGGCTTCAACCATCCAGTGGGGGTTACTGTTTGCCCAATTACGGCCGTTGTGCCGATTGACTGTCCATGCAAAGAGAATGATGCTTCATCACTAAAACATATCTGTGATATTAAATTATTATTCTCTTCAATCTTCTGCAACATTTGCTCACAAAACTGAAGTCTTCGGTCAGGGTCGTCTTCATTTAATTCTTGATTTGAACTGTACTTTGTACGGGTGGAACTTGTGACGCTTAACACTTTATGAACAGTATCTTTTGAAATTCCAACATCAAGTGTAGTGGACCGCAGAGATTCATGTGGGTTTGCAGCATAATTTGCTAAAACTTGAATTTGAATCTCTTCTGTCGCAATGGCAGGGCGCCCTGATCGTGGTTTGTTGAGAATTTGTTTACTAAACGTCTAATGTATGCCCTGTCTACTGGTCTATCCGGATAGGCAGCATTAAATAAACGAACTGCTTCATGAACATTTCTTCTAGCTTCCCCATAGAACAATATCATCTCTACTTTATCTTCATTTGACCGAGCCATTTTTATTAAATACGAATAAAAAGAAATTTAACACAGTAACTGAACTGAAAGTGTTACACGTACTAAACTAGTAACCTAATAAGAGATAAGGAAGGAGCCACTGGTATTCCCAGATTGCCCTACTAGACTTTGGTCAGACAAACCAAAACCAAATAAATGCTATGTTATTTGTGGGTTTTGGTGTTTGTTGATTCTTGTAATAACTTGTTTTACGATTAGGTGTCATCAGTTCTCAAAACTAACTGGTGGGTGAATGTTTTGTCTGCCTTACAACAATTTTAAATGTAACATAAGCTGCGGGAGTTTTATGAAATAATTCCAACTTTAAACTGCCGCTAAATTTGATAGACTAATGTTACAGACTTCTAATTTCCGCCATTCTTCTTCTTTTAATATTACCTTTAAAATGATGTGTCATTTGATAGGGGTTCCTATTTAAATATTTTGACTTACCCCCAAACTACCCTCTTTTGAGAGGGGGTGTAAAAAATTTGCATACATAAAAAAACTCCTTAGTTGGTCATATAAACATTCCCAGAAGTAAATCACTTCATCTGTATTCATAAGAAAGTTAATAGGGAGGGGGTGGGACTTTTAAGACACCCAGTATATTCTATCTGTTAAATTTTGTGCTTTAAAATATTGATAGTACCTTAATAGTTGTCCCCTTTATTACTATCAGGAACTAAATAAAATATAGTATGAGTTCATAATGCAGATTTATGTTATTTATATACCAACGGACATCTCCATTTTTACATTAAATGAAACATAAGTTTGACAATTGGCTCAAAGTATGACTTACAGCTAAGATTGCCAGGGCAAAGACTAAATTAACTGTAGTATTGACCCACCCACCCACCCATACACGTACAGTGGTATTACGTATTCTAAAGGTGGGTGGGTGGGTCTATCAATACCACTGTTCGTGTATGGGTGGGCAAGTGGGCAGTACCACCATACGTGTATGGTGGGCGGGTGGGTCAGTGCCTATACAAAAAACAATTGCTTTTGACTCACCTACCAACCCATAAAAGAAACAGTTGAACAGTATTACCACAGTATGTGTATGGGTATTTTTTGAGGCAATAAACATTCATCTCTTGAAAAATAAACATAGAAGATAGTTCAGTCTGAGAAGCATTGTGAAGGCAATTATGCAATTCTAAAGAATAACTTGAACTCACCATGTGAATGATAACTTGATTTTCATTGAAATTTATTCACTGGATTATTTTTATTTGTTTTAGTAAATGTTCTGATATTGTTTGACTGAGGGTTTTTTGATTTGTTAACTTATAGCTATGGACCAATCGGATGTTTATGAACGAACACAAAACAGTAAATGAACATATCTACGCCATAGGAAAATGGTGGAGATCAGAAATGATATGGCATTCGAAATGATGTCCGTGTTAAATTGTTAAAAAAAGAATAGAGTTATGTAGGTCTCTATGTAATCTAGGATGTCCATGATATTTCGGATGGTCGTGTTATCTAGGAAGTCCAACTGGGACGACTAGAACATATATGTTATCTAAGGTTCCAAGAATATCCGGAGTGTCCAGGATATATTCAGTGCCCAGGTTATCGAAGTTCTCCATGTTATCTAGGATGTCCATGATATTTAGGATGGTCGTGTTATCTAGGATGTCCAAATGGGACGACTAGAACGTATATGTTATCTAAGGTTCCAAGAATATCCAGTGTCCAGGATATATTCAGTGCCCAGGTTATCGTAGGTCTCTATGTTATCTAGGAAGTCCATGATATTTAGGATGGTCGTGTTATTTAGGATGTCCAAATGGGACGACAAGAACGTATATGTTATCTAAGGTTCCAAGAATATCCGGAGTGTCCAGGATATATTCAGTGCCCAGGTTATCGAAGTTCTCCATGTTATCTAGGATGTCAATGATATATAGGATGGTCGTGTTATCTAGGATGTGCAAATGGGACGACTAGAACATATATGTTATCTAAGGTTCCAAGAATATCCGGAGTGTCCAGGATATATTCAGTGCCTAGGTTATCGAAGTTCTCCATGTTATCTAGGATGTCCATGATATTTAGGATGGTCGTGTTATCTAGGATGCCCAAATGGGAAGACTAAAGCGTATATGTTATCTAAGGTGCCAAGGTTATCCAGAGTGCCCCGGTTATCTTAGGTATCTATGTTATTTAGGATGTCCATGATATTTACGATGGTCATGTTATCTAGGGTGCCCAAATGGGAATACTAAAACATGTTATCTAAGGTGCCAATGTTATCTAGAGTGCCCAGGTTATCGTAGGTCACTATGTTATCTAGGATGTCCATGATATTTATGATGGTCATGTTATCTAGGATGCCCAAATGGGAATACTAAAACGTACATGTTATCTAAGGTGCCAAGGGTATCCAGAGTGCCCAGGTTATCGTAGGTCTCTATGTTATCTAGGATGTCCATGATATTAAGATGGTCATGTTATCTAGGATGCCCAAATGGGAAGACTAAAGCGTATATGTTATCCAAGGTGCCAAGGTTATCCAGAAGGCTCCGTGTATTTTCTTTGCCCAGGTTATCGTAGGTCTCTATTTTAGCTAGGATGTCAATGATTATCCAAGATCCTTATGTTAACTAGAGCGACGATGTTACATATGGTTCTCAGATTATCTAGAGGACCTAAGTTACATAGAGAGTCTATATATAGAAATTGAATAGGGGTTTTGAGCTTGTCAACTTTGATCAATCACTTAGATATCCACCAAGTGGTTCGGATCTCTGTCTAAAATGCAGGTACTTTATAATTACTGTCCAATTGGTTAGATATAGATACGCTTTCCTGATCATATACTGGTTCTTATACAGCTAGACTATGTACACTTCTTAAATTTATCTTACACTCATATAATTAAATTTATTCGTCTTAAACCAAAAATAAATTAAACTTATATAGACATCCAGTATGCATATCTGACCATTATCAATATCAAAGCTAACGCAATACAAGCAGCTTATTTTACAATAAAATAATTAAAAATCATACAGTAACTTCCTGTAATTCATAGATATATTGAAAACTTATAATTGCTTCAACAGAAAATATAAACGATAAACCTAAATTGAAGAATACACTTTGATGGCTACAGCACATTTTTAAACATATTTAGTAGTTTTATATTTCGAGGAAGGGTAGAAGTGTCATGTGATTTTTTCAGATTGGTAAATAGTCTTTAATGATGGGAAATACAGTGGTACCAATATTACATCAAACAAATATGTTTAAGATTGAAAATCAAGTCAAATAGAAAATCCGATTATATAACTACCAAACGTGTGGAACTTTTAAATGTACCTTAAACATCAAGTATTTTAAGTATTTATTTCAGTTTTTAATGTTTATTTTATGAAAATGTTTACTTTTAGCTATAAATGTTGTTTAAATAAAGCAATATAATTTGGTGTAGTTATCCAGGAAATACAATAAATAAATACAAGTAAATACATTTTTAGCCTACAAAATATTCAGCACAAATCAATACCAACTATAGGTTATTTGATAATTCTTTTCATCCCAAAATATATCTCCGTTAGAAAACATAATTTTTGTCTACAACTACTTATTCCACGGGCTAACTAACATATATATTTTCTCCAACAATTTTAAAAATTTTCCTTATCAAGTAAGTAGTTATTATTCCATCACTATACATCTATAAATAGTTAATATTCCATCACTATAAATCTATAAATAGTTAATATTCCATCACTATACATCTATAAATAGTTAATATTCCATCACTATACATCTATAAATAGTTAATATTCCATCACTATACATCTATAAATAGTTAAAATTCCATCAATATACATCTATAAATAGTACACTCCTTTTTAAATGCAAGCAGATAGCTTGACGTCAACTAAATTTAGTTTAATGTTTCTATTTTTTGAATAAATAAAGAAGGGAGCTGGAAAATCTTATTTGGACGTAAATCAAGACCATGATTGTTTCCAGTTTTCAATCACATGTTGAAATTACTTCACATTCACTACTTGTCAAAGAAAATCATTTATAATGACATAATAAGATGCATTAAGATTTAAACTTGTTGATATTGATGTAATATTTTGTATGCCCACTGTTACTGTACAAGTACATTTTCAAATAATTAATTTTAATATAGTTCAGCTGTTTAAAATAAGGACAGATAACACATCAAAGTTGGCCATAAATATAAGTTAATTTAATAAAAATTACTTCAGTCAAAAATCAAATATAAAAAGTTATTTAAATTTTGTCAAGCATTATGTGTAAATTTCAAATCGTACAATGAAATACGCCAACTATTGCTTATTAATTCATTTCAAATTTAAAATCTTAGACATTTACAGAAGATTTGTTTGTGACATTAATTCGAAACTATTTTCTTTAATTTAAAAAATAAAAGCTAGAGACTCGTTAAAATTATTCATGCTGATTTCAAATAATTTTGCAGCAAAATAAACAAATATTGGCTTCATTAAAATTAAAGCCGAACAGGTTGATGTGGTAGCCAAGTATTTACGTCAACCCTTTTGAAAGTACACACATGTTTTTATTTTCAATTGATTACTTCTTATTACAGAGATTATGTTAGTATTTTTAATCTCAGAATAGTTACATTTATGTAGGAAATAAGCAAAAAGGAAAAAAATAGCTTTATCATTAAAAGTATTACCTTATTCTGTATAGGCCTCCTTTCCACTATAATTTTTACGCCCATCCACTTTCAAAGACATATCATTAAAAACTATTGTTCAACAAAGAAAGAAATGTACCAGGCATTGTCGTATTAATATTAGTTACTAGATCCAAATATCTACAATCATACTTATACTTTTCTTTTTGCATATTTATCTTGTATTGTTAATTTTGTTAACAATATATAATAACTGAGATAACTGAGTATCAGGCTTGTCAATTAGCTGAAAAAATCAGACCAGCACTACGTGGTTCGGATTCCGTGTAAAGCTGTAGGTCCCTTAGTTGCCCTGGCTGTTGGGCTATTAATAAATTGCCCTTTCTGAGGAACAGTTGAACTCAGTTAGTAACCAGACTACACTCATCCACACTCATCCTACACTCATAAAACCATTCATATTCGCCTTAAAATACGCACAACGTTGTGTCGGCGTCTTATATGTAAGAATAAGAATATTTTTGCATTTTGTACTTGTATTGTAATATATTTGTGCATTTTGTGCTTATATTGCAATAAGTGTTGTGTGACATTTACTTGTACTGTATTAATAGAGTGTAGAAGACCTGATATAGATTGCTGGATCGGCCAGCCCTGACAGATTAACTGATACACGTAAGTAATAGTTGTTGTAATAGTGATCATCGGTCTGGGGCTAAAATGACTGATATTAATAACTTATCTTATACATGGCATTATAGCATTGTAATTAGAATTAAAGTGTTATGTTACTCAAACAAAGTGGTCAGAACGACGCCACCCGGAACAGTGAAATGTGCCCCTTCTGGTTCCTCCAGTGCCCCCAGCCCTCTACTAACTTACCCATACCGTTTGTTCTATAGCCTACTTGGTTATTGGGGTGAATTTTTGGATCTTAATGATTTCACCATTTATTTTAATATTTAAATAATGTAAAACACATGAATAGCAGCAACTTTGCATAGCAATAAAAATGTGTTTAAGACCCAATAATATCATGAGCCATTTTAAGTGTTGTAACAATTGATAGGTTTAGTTGGCTTTTATTTCCTTTAAAAAAGACTATTGTATCATCTACATAAAATCAAATATTCAGATTGTCCGAATATTTATATAGGACAGACAGGCCATTCTTTCAAAAAGCGTTTCAATGAACACCTACCCAAGAACGTCAATAACCCTCAAACATCTCGCTTTGCTCAACATTTAGTTTTTAGTTATGATGTTCGCTTTGCTGAAACAATCATAACATTAAGGAAATTGACAACAACCTAGATATTCTCCATAAATGTAATAAAGGTGCGACAATGAATACTATAGAGACTTATGAAATATATAAAGCCATAAAGAGCAACCCAAC
Organism: Stictocephala bisonia; assembly: GCA_035578905.1. Lineage (NCBI taxonomy): Eukaryota > Metazoa > Arthropoda > Insecta > Hemiptera > Membracidae > Stictocephala > Stictocephala bisonia. The sequence continues at coordinate 34,458 of JAQJVL010003740.1, read as the reverse complement.
TACTGTGCTTAATGAAAAATTAAAATTTTCTACAAATATTTAATTTGATCGGATTACAAGTTTGAGTCAACTGATGAAAGAAGAGATAAAATTGTTTAAGGTCAAGTAGGCATTGGATAACATCGTTCCAGCTGCACGCTCAATCCAAATCTGACCATCATACCAGCCGGCCGTGTTATCATGTGTTTTATTTTTGTCTAATGTTTTTAATGTGACTGTTTTGACAACGTACAGTGTATGTGAGCATGGAGTTCTTGCTCTGAAACCGGTAGTCCAATAAAAATATTTTGTAGCTGAATACGGCAAAGGTACGTTAACCTTATTATTTGTTGTATATATCAGCTCAGGAGACTTTAACGATGAATAAATTAAGTGTTGTATATTCCGCAATAAGTAAGATAAAACTTTAAAACTACACCTTGGTGGTTCAGCAAATAATCTGCTAATTATAGTTTTGCAGGGTTACTGCTAATACAAGTATGAAAAATAGGCTTGTTTTATATATATATATTTATTTATTTCCCAAGGATAACAAAATACAATCAAGACTTTACATCATATTTAGTATAATAATATACATGCACACATCCATATAACATAAAATTGACAAACTCGCGCGCAGAAACAAATACACACATGTACTTACTTACACGACACACACACACGCTCGTTCACGCCAATGGATGATTGTAAATATAATGAAAAGATTTGTATACATAAAATTTCTGAAAACATACAACGAAATAAATGAAAACAACATAGACATACATTCACAAATACACCTTGTTGATTATTATTGTAATCTGACATTTTGTACATTAGGAAGTTGTTATTTACGAAATAAATGATTTCTGATTTCAGGGAGATATAATTCTCTGCTGAGCTGATTGTGTTATTGTCATATTATCTCAGAATCAAGTGCAGAATGGAACAGGTAAAGGTAAGGGCTATGGATATTCAATGGTTCTCTAAGGAACCATGCTGCTAAGACTAGATTATGTATGCATTTTTATAACTGGAAGAGTTTTTGCTTGATTACTTATTGAAACAGGGAATTTTACTAAAATGCTTTTGCAACATAAAAAAAAAATTACTAATTAAGTTAAATAAAACTGTATGCATCATTATTTTGGATAAAAGTACGAGTACAAGTATTTTGGACAACAATCAATAGTTTAGGCCTATCTATATACTTCTAGTTATGACAGTAATTTGTTTTTTTTTTTAATTGATTTAACTATTTATGCCTAGGTACCCCTGGACTACAACGAAAAACGTATTGTAAAGGTCCTTGTTAAACGTTTGGATGAGTACTGTGATTCCATTAAAGAGGAACCAACATTGGAAAAAGTGAGTTTTAATAGCTGTATAGGATAGCTAATATATAATAATAACTAAATAATTTGCCATATTTATTATTTTAATACTTGTTGAGATTTTACTACAAGATTTTGAGATTTTGAGTCAACGCCAGTTGTAACATCATAAGATCATAGTTGTCAGATAAAGTTTAAGAAGTTGATATGAGTCTCCTCTAATAGAACTGTACACTGGATAGTTACTTCAGAAAATGATGATGGCTATTGACACAATTGATGACCTTTGACAATTAAAACAATAAGACTGTCCACTCTTATGGGTCACCGTGAAGCCGGTTTTCTGTAATACAGATGTATACAGCACAAAAAAGAAGGGATGGCTTGTGAAATATTTTGAAGCCACCGGACCTTCCCCAGTCACAATACAACTATTGACTTTTAATAACTTTGATTGTGTGTGTGTTAACTATATTTTTGTCTATTTATTTATCGAATAATGCTTGAAGGTATATATGCATTAGGCGTAAATTGACAATTCTACTATAATGGATATATCTATTTGCCACAAAGAAAAGTTACTCATAAATTGTTTACTTTTTGCCAGTGAACCAATTATTTAAATTTAAACATGTATACTTTTACAGCTATTTGTTTATGATGAGGGTTTGTGTTTGAGATAATGTTAGCAAAGAGGACAAAAAATAGCAACCAAGAACATGTACTAAAACATTAATTCTGTAGTAAAATTTGTAGCAAGAACATTTTTAAAAAACACTTCTGTTCATATAACAGTAATATAGGTGTAAGTGGCCAAGCAGCTAGGTCAAAGTAAAAGTCTAAGCATATATTTGCACATAGCATTGTTTTTTTTTTTTTTTTTTTTAAGAGGTAACTACAACTAGTACATTCTCATATTCTACTGAATCTATGAAATTAAAAATAAATACAGGTTTTAAATTGATCATTGTCAATATTCAATTTAGATAAAATTATTTCAGTTTTTTATTTGAGAGGTTTTGTGACGTCTGTTAAGTAACATGTTAACTGCCATGGGCATTTTCACTATGTTCCCCGTATTTCCAAACTAAACCACCGTTTTTATTTATAATATAATGTCAGTGTAGGGACAATGTATATATTAAAATATTACATTTATATATAAAAAACCAATAAAAAGTGGTGGGGGTAGTTGTAGTACTGATCGGGTCGGCAAGAATCTTTTTCAACGTATTAGGCTATGTAAAATTTCTTGCCAACCCAATCAGGTTGCTTGCTGATTTCATTACCTTTGCGGCATTTTCTTAGTAAGTTTGGTAGTACAGCCTGTACAGCTGACTAAAATGACACACTCAGCCGTTGTTTCATCCGCCAACGTTTGTTGCTGTCCTAGATCCCGCGTAAATCTTGTTTCGCACGAACTAGATTTACAGCACCTGCTTTTCAAGCGATGTGTCATCAGACTGCTGTTATAATAACGGAGTCTGCGCCACTCCGATAAGGGCATTTCGTCTTTAGTGTTTTCCGGTGATAAAAATGAACCTGAAAATATCAGTAATTAGTACCTTGGGGTTGTAACCAATGTTGCAGTGCAATTTCAATAACCTATTATCTGTATTTACTGAGAAAAATGATAAATATGGTTCCTTGTTAACAGCAAGCTTATCGGATTGAACACTTTCTAGTAACTTCTTATTGGATAATATTTACTGTAATAGGGCAAAAAATGGACAATAATTTTATCCACAACATCCGAATCATCCGATTAGAACATTTTGCTCATAAAATGTTCTAGTAGATAACAACATTACCGATAACATAAGTATGGACAAAAATAATGCCCATAAACTGTCCTAGTAGAAATAATCTTCTCTGATAACCAATATTATTAATTGGCAACCCAACCTTAAAAATGTATAACATTTTACATAATCGTTATGCTTTGCCAATAGACACTCTAATTAACAAATACCTATCAGAATTTTTATTTTACCCTAAAAAGTATATACAACTAATTATTCAAAATGTCTAAAATAATAATATACTGTTTATTTTGCATAACATGAGCATAATTTGACATGTTATTCGTTAACGATATTCGTAAATAATTACGCTGACCCATTTGGACCGGCAATATTAGTCGCCATAGCAACACCAATCTATACTCTAGCTCAGTGTTAAATGTCCGTAAAAATATATTCTCCTGGTGGCCAATTTCTTCCTTGTTGACATAGTGCAATTTATTGCCACTAGAGTGATATATAAAGCTACCTACAGATTTTTTTCAAACTACTGCAAATCATGAATTGCCGACCCCATCACGTCAGCATGGCAGTTAACGTGTTAATAATGCTTGAAATAAGTGTTGAGGACAAAATGAATTACTTTATACCAACCAGTGTATTAGTTACCAAGTTTAACAAGTTTAGTGTCAAGGTACTCATGGCCAAGAGCTAAGTTTGTAAGAGGCCTTTAGCAGTATTCCAACACAACTTTGGTCAGTCTTTATCACCCGTTCACCGCCTTTCTTAGCATTAAAATGTTAATTGTTAATGATTGCTCTTCGCAATTCTTGATAAAAATACAACATTAATATGATATATTTGTCAAGATTTATTTTTATAAGCAAGTTTTTTGTTAACAATATTCGTTATTTGTATGCAAGTTATTCTAGAAACGTATCAAGTAGTAAATTAAGGAGCAAACAGTTTTTTAGGTAGAATGTTACAGTATGGGTTCGCATGAATTGATTTGTTGTGTCTCTGACAAGGTACCTCCTGACCTTGATGACAAACATGACCTTAAGAAGCTTATCACTTGTTTGGAAGAAAACTGTGTGAACTCCTTTGAAGACAAGCCAATTTTAACAGAGGTAAATATCGATAGAATGTACATATTATAATTTCATAATTATTTAAGCTTATGAACAATTATTGTGTTAGAGAATAAAAGATAACTAAAAACATGTAATTATTTATGCTAGCATAAATGTAAATTTAGGATGGGTGGGTTATAAGCAGTACCTTCCTTCCCCAACTGTCTAAGCTTGAGGACTCTCATGTTGATATCATATCGCTAACAAAACCTTAAAGGTCGAGTCAAAGTAAGATTGCTATTGGTTTTATCCCTAACTAAACTCCTTTCGATTTTACTAGCCAGACACCTCAGGGAGGTAACTCCAGGATTCTGTACTTCTGTATATGTGTGAAGGATTCGCTTTGAATGAGCTGGCAGAAGTGGCTAGGTGAACAATTCACCTTTAAAGGCGTCTCATCATCGTCTAAACCGATACTACCTAAAATCTTTCCAACCTAGATCATATTGCCTCGTTGGCTTGCTACGTCCACGTTTGGACTTGAAGCCCACAGTGCTATGACGCAGAGCAGAGCTATTTAATTTATACAAGTCCACAAATTAAAGTGTTTAAGCCCACAGTGGCTTAACACAGAGCAACGCAACCTAAATTACGGGAGTTGATAAATTTAACGATTTAAGCCCACAGTGCCATAATGCAGGGCAGAGCTGTGCAACGTTCAATTCTAAGCCAACAGTGCTATAACACAGAGCAGAGCTATTTAATTTACAGTAGTAAAAAATTTAATGGTTTAAGCCCACAGTGCTACAACGCAAGAGTGAAGCCATAAAATTTAGTTTTTGGCACACAGTGCTATAAAGCAGAGTGCTGGTATTTAGTTTACGCTAGTTAACAAATTAAACTATTTAAGCCCACAATGCCATAACACAGAGTGGAGCTATATAATTTAGTTTCATTTATCATGAAAATATTGAAGTGAAAATATTATGGCTACTCTAGTCTGATCCGATGTAAATAGGAAACAAGATCAAACTATGATACTAAAATAAATCTCCTTAAAAAAAGTGTAAGGAAAAGAAACTTTCTTTGCCAAGCTTCGGGACTTAAAACAAAATATGTAAATTTATGAGGGAAACTTTGTCATGAAATTTACTCTTGAGCTTCTTTAATAAAGGAGAGTCTTACCATACACGCAGTATACTGTCAAGTTTGCACATAGGCATAGTGTCCCTTCCAGCTCTCAGCCGTAGTTGCATTGGAACCATGTCTCTAATCGGTTGTGAAAGAAAGTAGGTCAGCCGACCTTGATCCACTTTCACCGTCGCTCTTACGTACTTACTGAATTAAAGATTGGGAAGGTAGCTTGTTAATGACTATTAGAAAACAAAAAAAATCCCTTATAAATGACAAATGGTTAGTAAACAAAATGTTTTCCCCTAAGTGTGTTGTTAATTAATATTTATTTAAACATATGTTGAAACCATATGTATAATAATTGTTATATTGTTCTGGTTGAGAGTTTTGAAATAAAGATTAAAGCTGTTGTTATATTTGTTTGTGAGGACTTATTTTATTAATATAATTAAGATGCCTAGACGGCATCAATCCATGGTGTCAGGTGTAGAAGACAAAGAAGATATAACATTTCGTCCATTACCTATAAATGGTCCCGAAAAACTGGATTGGGAAAAACCCAACTGGGAGAATTGGCTTAGACGCTGGGAACAATATAGAGTTGTTTCGAAGCTGAATGAAGCTCCAGAGATTTACCTAGTGAATACTGATTTATACTCTAGGAGACGAAACAGAAGACGTTCTGAAGAGGTATCACCTCTTCTCCAAAGAACTGAGTAGCTATGATAATGTTATTACTATTGTTATACTGATATGTTATACTATTTCTAAATGAGTCTTTTAAATTTCTAAATTGTCTAAATGAGTATTTTAAAGGGAAAAAAACGTAGTATATGAACGTAAAGTTTTTTGGAAGGAACCAGTTGGAAGGAGAACCAGTTGAGAGATTGAATAAGACTTGCATCATATGTCTGTAAATTGCAAGTTTGGAAACCTTACAGATGAGGTGGTGATGACTAATAATATACAAGGGATCCAAGATACCAGACTATCGGAAGAAATGCAAATACAAGATAATTTAACTCTGAGAATGGTGGAAGGAAAGGTGAGACAGGCTGAGACAGTGAAGAAACAGCAATCAATAGTTAGAAGTCATGTATCGGAATCTGTTATTGGGGTAGCAGCCAAAAGACCATTAAGAAGTCAATTAGAACATAAGCCTGATTAAAACAGAAAATGTTGGAATTGTGGTAAGTCATTTCCTCGTGTTAATTCTACATGTCCTGCTCTAAAAGTTAAATGCCAGAAATGTTTCAGAGTTGGTCATTTTGGAAAGATGTGTAAAAGCAAAATCAATTATGTTGCAGGTAATGAAAACTCTGAATTCCACAATCAGAATGTAACGCAATTAGATGTAATATCAGAAGCGTTTTTGAATAACACAAACTGTGTTCGATCTAAATCATGGGAAGTAGATTTACTTATAGGGAGTAATTTACTCAAGTTCTGTGTAGATAGTGGCGCAGATGTTACTATTATATCTGAAGCAACATATGAAAAATGCTTTAAAGAAAGATCGTTTGGATAATTGTGATTTAAGACTGTTTGGGCCTGGTAGGTCTCCAATACATGTACTTGGGAAATTCCGAGCTAGGTTGGTCTACTCTTAGGATAAGACTTGCTGGCAAGATATTTATGTTATGTTGGGAGAACAAAAACCTTTATTAGGTAGGCCAGCTATTGAAGGATTTGGCCTAATTAAATGGGCGAATTCATTGAAAACCCATACTCATATACTGAGTAAATATCCTGAGCTATTTGATGGAATTCGGCTGTTAAAAACTGATGCTTATCCAATTGGCCTAAAAGAAGGTATTCAACCATATGCTAGTGGGTGTCCAAGGCGTATTCCTTATAGATTACGATCGAAAACTGAAAATAAACTGATCAAATAAGAAGAAAATGGCATAATTTCTAAAGTTGATAAGCCTTCTGACTGGGTAGCTGGGAAGGTAGTAGTCTCGAAAGCTAACGGGGATGTTCGTATTTGCATAGACTACACACAGCTGAATAAAGCAATCAAAAGAGAAAGACTAATGCTGCCATCGGTGGATGATATACTGGGACAGCTGCAAGGCGCAGAATATTTTTCAAAACTAGATTGTCGGTCGGGTAACTATCAGATATCCTTAGATTCAGAATCAAAGCTGCTTACCACATTTATCATGCACATGGACAGATATTGCTTCAACAGAATGCCCATGGGTGTTTAAACATATGTTGAAACCATATGTATAGGAATTATTATATTGTTTTGGTTGAGAGTTTTGAGATCGAGATTAAAGTTGTGGTTATATTTGTTTGTGAGGACTTATTTTATTAATAAAATTAAGATGCCTCATTTACGGCATCAATCCACTAAGTAAATGAGCCGTTACAACTTGGCAATCTTTTTGATCATTATATACATGTGTTTTAACAATAATAATAGTTTGAGTGCGGGTTATGCTGAAAAGGTAATAAGAAAAGCTACAGATTTTACAGTTTTATAGACTTATGTACAGTTTTATAAATGTTACGGAATGGGATCGCATGAATTGACTTGTTGTGTCTCCATCTAGATACCTCCCGACCTTGATGACAAACATGATCTAAAGGTGCTTATCACCCCATTGGAAGAGAACTTTGAGAATGACTTAGAAGATAAAGCAATATTAAAAGAGGTAAATAGTCAAAAAGTATATTTTAGTTTAAGGATTGTTAAGCCTGTAAATAATTACTGTTTTGAACAACAAAACATAACTTAAATAAAAACGTGTCTGTTTATGCTACCATAAATAAATGTAAAATTATAATTGGTGGGTGACTTGATTTTACATTTATAATTTTACATTATAAATGTTAAATTATATATTAGTGTGACTTTAGATTTGGTGTTCTAATATAAGACCTTTCATGCTGATTTAACAAGGAAACTAAAGTATAGTCCTTGATTGAGAGTTAAGGGAGGTAGCTCGTTGGTGATTCTATAAGAAAACCAAAAATATTCTCTTATATTTGACCAAAAGCTCGTAAACAAACTTTTTCCCCTAAATAATTGAGCAGTTACAACTTGGTAATCTGTAAACCTGTTTTGATCAATATATGTAAGTTTTTTTAGCAATAGTAATTATTTGAGTGCAAGTTATGCTGAAAAGGTCATAAGAAAAGCTAAACATTTTACAGTTTTTAAAATGTTACAGAATGGGTTCGAATGTATTGACTTGTTTTGTCTCTGTCCAGGTACCTACCGAACTTGATGTCAAACATGATTTAAAGGTGCTTATCACCCCATTGGAAGAGAACTGTGACAACTCCTTTGAAGATAAACCAATATTAAAAGAGGTAAATATTGAAAAAGTATATTTTAATTTAAGGATTGTTAAGCCTGCAAATAATTACTGTTTTGAACAACAAAACATAACTTAAATTAAAGCATGTGTCTTTTTATGGTACCATAAATAAATAAATGCATAAAAAATGGATTTGATTCAAATTGTCAATGCATTAAAAGTAATGTGATGGATTAAATCTTTTAATGCATTAAAAGAAATAGTGCTACGTGTCTGGACCACATATTTCTACGTTACAATGACATGAATAGTGTACAAGCTGCCGTGCTCCAGACACACACCACTGACCACTACAGTACAGGCCTCACTATAGCAACACGCACAGACAGGGTGAGCATTCCAACTGTACACAACAGCACATACTTAGACCACACACTATTCACTTCTAACTTGCAAACTATAAGCTGGGAACCAATTTTAAACAATCAAAATGCTGATTCGTCTTTTTCAGATTTCAATAACATTATTCAGCAAACTATCCAATCTTCTTCCAAAATCAAACGCCATTCTACCAGGCTAAAAAAATTAAAACCTTGGATAACTTCTGACCTCGTGAAAAAAATACGGGTTAGAGACAAATTAAGCAAGAGAGTAAAACGCCAACCTTTTAATGACGTTCTAGCCAATTTCTACCGGAATCACAGGCTGTATTTGAGTAATGAGTTAAGAAGTGCCAAGCGTAATTATTATAGAAACAAGTTACGAGATTCCAGTGACAATCCAAAACTGTTTTGAGGGGTTATCAACGATCTGTTTGGAATACGTTGTAAAAAAGACGCTTTCCCAATAAAAAAATTTTGACCAGGCATCGCTGATTATAACGATTTAGTATTTAAAGAAGTGGCAGAGGAATTCAATACTTTCTTTTAACCGTAGGACAAAACCTTGCAAGCACAATACACGTTATAGGACCTTTACTAGTTACTGACTCAGACTATAGACTTGACTCAGAGCTCACCTTACACACTGTTACTGAACACGACATAAAATGACACATAAATGCACTACGAGGTGGCTCTGCTCCTGGCTATGATGGCGTTCCTGCTTCAATATTAAAAAAAAAAACATTAATTTATTAAGTCGACCACTTTTACACCTGGTCAATCTCAGTATTTCCACCGGAATCTTTCCAGATATTTTCAAAATTGCTAAAGTTCTTCCCTTATATAAAGATAATATTCATACAGATAAAAACAACTTCCGTCCGATCTCTTTATTCAGTGTTTTCTCTAAAATACTAGAGAGAATAGTCAAAGAACAGCTTGTTAAATAGCTGCAAATAAACCAGATTCTAACAGAGTGTCACTATGGGTTTAGGGAGAACATAACAATTTCAGACATACTTTTTGATGTAAACAAACAATTGCACGACTCTATTTCCAAAGACGAGCAAATTATGCTTATCTTTTTAGATCTGAAAAAAGCTTTCGACAGCATAAATAGAAATTTACTACTACCAAAGTTGGAGCAAATAGGAGTGTGTGGTAAAGCACTTGATTGGTTTTCTAGCTATTTAACAGAAAGACGACAATTAGTTGCCTTGGGTGGGGTCAATAGTAATTTACTTCCAATAGATTATGGTGTAGTTCAAGGTAGCACTCTTGGTCCAATATTGTTCTTAATATATATCAATAATATCACAAGATTAAATTTAAATAGTAAATTGTTTCTTTTTGCTGACGACGCCTTGGCGCTCGTAAAGGGTCGGGACTGGGCAGAGGTGTGCTCATTTGCTTTAAGAGATCTCATGTCTTTAAAAACGTGGTTTGATCAGAATCTCCTTTGCTTGAACGTCAGTAAAACAAAATACTTACCTATCTCGTTAAGGAGTAATACCGATTATACCTTAGATAATTTAGTGATTCATTCTTGTGGAGACTATAATAGCCGGGTATGCGGCTGCAAGGCTATTGAGGGTGTGACGTTTTATATTTGGGGGTAATTTTTGACAGACGATTAAACTGGGCTCAACACATAGACTGTTTGAAAAAGAAACTACGTAAATACGTATTTACGTTCAAGCGGGTTCGAGATATTCTTTGTGAAAAAGAAATCAAGTTAGCGTACTTTGCCTATGTTCAGTCCTTGTTGTCTTTTGGAATAATTTCATGGGGGGGGAGCTTTTAAAAGTAATTTACAGCCTCTTAACATCATTCAAAAATATATATTAAAAGTGGGATTTAACAAAGGTTTTAGATATCCAACTGACGCTCTGTTTTTTGAAACTGGTATTTTAAGTGTGCGTCATCTATACATAAAAGCCCTTTTAATTCATATATTTAAAAACCACAACATAATCTTTTCTAGAATTTCCCACTCGCACAATACAAGATATTCACGTAATGTTGGAATTTCAGCTGTTCCCTTAGCTAAAACCTATCTATCAACAAATCCATTCTATACATGTCATACATTGTTTAGAAATCTGTCCAACTATCGTCAAAATGTGGGCCTGGTATTGTTCTCTTCTCCATCATTAGCTTCTCTAAAGACAAACGCTAACCAGTGGTTGTCTCTTATCAGTACACAAGAGGCAGAGGCTCTTATCACTGCCGAATACAGACATGGCCACAATCTGAACATCCTTTACCACGCGTTGCCATGGATTGATTCTATATTACTACTATAGTTTTTCAGCCGCAGCGTTCTCTCTGCCTCCTTCCTTGACTCATGTAGGCATATACTAACCTTTTTTTTCCTTCTTTTTTTTCTCTCTTGTGCTTGTGTTGTAATAAAGCATTTTTGAATATAGCAGAGTTACTTAACATTGCCAAATTTTCAAAACAAATAGTTAAAAAAGAAAATGAGATGGTATACTGAACTAGTTATAAAAAAATACATAAATAACATTTTCTTACAATTTTAAATACACTGGATAAATTAGTGAAAATATTATTCTACTGACAAGCAACTCAAGCCTACGCACAGGCAGCATTGCCTATGTAGGCTTATTTCCATACACTTTTTTTTCTATTAAATTTAAACTAGCAATACTCTAACAATTTCAGCAATACAGCAAAACCCACGCATAACGGTCCTAGTTTCCACCTTTTTTCTTTTCTTTAACAGTATTGGTAGACCAGTTGTAAATCTAAATTCTAAAGTTAATCTTTAAGGAGTTGTGTGTTTTAGTTGTATTGGTATTTCACATGTTTAATGGTTAATTTAAGAGTATTTTTTCCTAAGTATACAGTTTAATTTTTGTAACATTGTACATTTGCATAAAAGGAAATAAAGTTATTTTGAATTGAAGTGAATTTTGAAATATTCGCCCATATCTTGACAATCGGCATCTTATGAATAAATAAAAATAAATAAATATCATGCACATAGGTACATTTAAATAGTGTCAACTCTTAATAAAAATACCTAACATAACTATTTTAAAACAAGTATCCATATATGTTTTTAATTATTTTGTGAACAGAGGTGGAAAAACTCATCTAATGAATAAATTGGTTTATTCACTATAAATTCATTGATTTTTTTTATATTTATCAATATTGTTTTCATATTTGATGTTATCGGGCAAATATTTTAAAAATGTTTGACCTAAATATGTTGGTTTTTTTCGAAAAATTTTAATCTTTGTTGACCTGACATTATTTCACTCTTATATCTTGTATTGTATTTATGATATAAAAGGGGTTTTGAATTTATTGCCTCATTTTTGAAAATTAATATACAGTCAAAGATGTACTGTCCATAAACTGTGAGTATTTTGAGATTTGCAAAGTGTTCTTTGGCTGATTCATCATCTTTTAGTTTGAGTATAATTCTTATGGCCCTTTTTTGTTTTAAGATTCTGTCCAAATTTATTTTCTTAGTAGCCCCAAAAACACAAACACCAAAGCTGATATGAGAGTGGATATAGGCAAAATAAATATGCCTTAATGTTTCCACTCCACAGTAGAATGACATTTTTTAAAGTGCATAGATCCCAGAGTTAATTATTTTAAAGGCCCTATCAACATGCCCATCCCAATTTAAATTATGATAGACTGTGAGACCAAGAAAGCATATGCTTTTCTTCTCCTCAATAACCTGTGATCCAGACATAATGATTGGCTTTTCAGTGTTTTTGTTTTGGGCTGTTTTGAATTTAATAAAGTTAGTTTTTAGTGTGTTTAGTAACAAATTAGGATGGTTTAAGTAATCGTTAATATTTGCCAGTTCCACAAAAGACTGTACTTCCATTTGTTCTAATGTGTTTGACGTTATTTTTAGATTTGAATCATTAGCGTAGAGATAAAGTTGATTGTTTTTGAAGAGTTAATTAGGAAATTTAGACTTAATTATGAAAAATGTAAAGTAACAATCACTAAGAAAGGTGGTGGGGAAACTGGGCAAAGCCAGAAGTCAAATATTTTGAAAAAAGAATGGTTGACACATAGAATTTTGCAATTAATTAAGGAAAGGGATAGCATTTTTTATCTTTGGAAAGGGGACCCCTCAAATCAAGGACACAGAAACTTGTATAAACGACTTAGAAACAAAGTTACCAGTGAAATAAGATATAACAAAAATAAGTTTTATAAGCAATTGTTTGAAAAGAATAAATACGATGCAAAAAAAGTATGGCAAAATGTGAATAATTTACTTGGTAGAGAGAAAAAAGGTAATATTGACAGGACAGTTGAAACAGCTACGGGAAAAATTATGAATAAAAATCAAATAACTAATGGCTTTGCTCAGTATTTTGTTGAAGGGGTAGAGTGTTTAAAACATACATGCGATTTCAATCAAAATCATGATATGATGCTCACTGAGAATAATTTGAGATCTCAAAATAAAATGTCTGAATATTTTCTAAAAATACTGAAAGCTACCAAGGAGATAATTTTCAATATAATTAAAAAAATGAATAAAGACAAGGCACCTGGTGTTGATGAAATTAGAATGAAAGATTTATAGCTGATTGTGGATATGATAGCAGAACCTTTGGCCAGACTAATAAATAAATCAATAACTGAGGGTATATTTCCAGAATGTTTGAAAAAGGCAGTAATTAGACCAATACATAAAGGCAAAAGCAAGAAAGAATTCTATAACTATAGACCAGTGGCTATTCTTAGTAGTATTGATAAGATATTTGAAAAATATGTATCAGAAGTCCTGAATAAATACCTGATGGAAAATAATATCCTAAATCGCAGGCAGTTTGGTTTTAGAAAAAAGCTCAGTACCCAGCTTGCCTTGGAGGAATTTGCAAATGAAGTGATGGATTCCAAAAGTCATGGATTGGGCCTATTTATTGACTTCTCCAAGGCGTTTGACACCGTTGAGCATAAACTAATTTGTAAAGCGTTAGAGAGGATAGGTGTGAGGGGTCCCTATCTAAATTGGTTTAAGAGTTACTTACATAATAGAACATTTGTAGTAAAGTTATTTAACAATTTCAGTGATGAAAAATATATTAATTATGGAGTACCCCAGGGAAGCCAGCTTGGACCGACATTATTTATCATATATCTAAATGAAATACTGAGTCAAATGAAGAACTGCCAGATATGGGCCTATGCAGATGACATTTTGTTATTAGCAGTGAACAGAGATTTAAATATAGCTGAAAGACATTTACAAGATGATTTTAAATTTTTTACCAAGTGGGCTCATGATAATGGTTTGGTGATAAACAGTAAAAAAACCTGCATAATGCATTTCTGTCCAAAAAAAACATGAAATTTGATAACAACATCAAAATTGCATACCGTATCATAATTGCAAATGTCTACACAACATAGAAAACTGTAACTGTGAAAACATAATGATGGTGGAGAAGACAAAATATATGGGTCTAACGGTTGATAATAAATTGACATAGAAGGATCATGTGTCCACGTTACGTAAAAAACTTAATCCATGTGTAGCTTTCATGTATAGATTAAAAAATAAAGTAAACCAAAAGGTTAAAATTAGTGTTTATAAGGCACTTATTGATTCAAATATGAGGTATGGTGTTTCGGTATGGGGGACAGCAGCAGAATGTCATCTTAATTCAATAAATATGCTTCAAAAAAGAGTTTTGAAGACTCTTTAAAAGCAATATTTGTCCCAACCTAGGCATAGATGAGAATAATGAGTTTATTTACATGGGCCTATTAACAGCTAAAGGTCTTTACATACTTAATATGTTAATTAAATACTTTGGAGAGAGTGAGAGCCAAAATATACTGTTCCCCAATTACTCAATCAGCTACCAAATAATATTGAAGAAATTAGCAGTATGAATTATTATAAGAAAAAAGTTAGGCTATGGCTATCTGAGACTACTCTGTTGATGTGAGACTAATTATAAACTTACCTGAACCGATATCCACTAGAACGGATAGTGACCATAAACAACAAAACATATTCTCACTATTACTTCACTATCACTGCACTATTACTTCACTATCACTTCACTGTCACTAATTATTGAGTACACTGATGCCTACTAGTTTGTCACTAGTGGAAATGGTCAAGGCATAGTGCTTTAATAAAAGATACAATCACTAAACACTAAGACGGTAAACCGAACATACAAACACTGGTTAAAACACAATTTACAACACAAGACACTGTGACAATACTTACTCCACACATCAGTCACTAAGGCTAACTACTTGACAAATAAACAGATATATAATAGAACCCATACAGCACTGCAAATCACAGACACTGAGACATAGGACTAGCTTGAAAGACAATGATCATATACCTCGTACACTGTTGGTAACTAAACATACACGGTATTCAAGTAACTAATATAAATATTGACTCGTAGGATAAAGAAACACACCAAAAGTAAAACTATGATTGGGTGAGTAAAAGTTAACCTCTTTGACGTTTTGAGGTTATGTTGCTGTTGTTGATAGAGGGCTTGTTTACCTTTCTCCTCGAAGTGGACAGACGGACCAAAGACGTCTGGAGACAGGCACAGAGATATAACTTCTTTTTCCATGCATATATCTTGAGGAGTTATCTGTTTTCTATGCATTGATTGGGTGACAAGCACAGGATATATGTAGGGAATAGTTTATTAATTTATTGTTACTGTTAACTATGTTTGCTCGCCTTGTATTACTAATTTACTACTAGTATATTATTTATTGTTATTGGTTATTAATAATTTATTTCATATGTTACTTAATTATTGCTAGGTATTTATTTGCAGCAGGATAGATCTGCAGTTGCTTGAAAAGAGAAAATTATGCTAAGTTGCCTGCCCCTGAACCGCCACAGTAATTAAAATTGTTATAAAATCCAATCCTGTATATTTCAAGTGTAAGAAATGGACCCCACCGACAAGTTTTTTTGTAACTTGGTGGGGCCAAACAATTGTAAACAAATTGTTAATAAATAAATAAATAGGTTAGAACATTATTTATATCTTTCAGATAGATTAAAAAGAGCAGGGGCCCTAATATCGATCCCTGTCTGCATGTCATCCAACAAATTATGTTGTTCTAGATAAGATGTTAATTGAAAACAAGCTATTTTTTCAAATATTTTTGAAACTGATGGAAGCAGAGCCACTGGCCGATAATTCGATATATTTTTGGCATTATCTTTTTTGTGGATTGGTATTATTTTTGCTATTTTGAGTTGACAGGGAAATATGCCAGAAATAAAAGAAGAATCAGTAAGATGACATAAAACTTTGGTTAAATGATGTCTTGCTCCCTTTAATACTGTAGTAGGCACTTCGTCATAACCAATTGAATTTTTATTTTTTAAGCCAATAATAATTTGTTCCACCTCCTGCTCATTTACAGGCTTTAGATTTAAACTTACTTTAAAAAACTGGTTATTATTTAATTCATTATTTAAAGTTATGTGAGGATCATTATTACTAAGTGCTATATCTTTGACAACATTTGCAAAATATCTATTAAATGTGTTTGAGATGTCTCTAGGGTTAGTTATATCGTTCAGACCATCATTTAATATAAACTCATTTATTGTTTTATTATTTTTTCCTACTTCAGAGTTTACTATGTCCCAAACAGTTTTTTGAATGTTTGATGATTTATTTATTTTGTTTTCAAGAAATTCTGTTTTAGCTTTGTTTATATGTTCCTTGAACTCTAACTTTTTACTTTTTAATATCTCTTTTAATCTTAAATTTGTATTTTGTCTGCACTCCTTAGTTAGTTGTATCAGTTCTTCTTTTTTAATTGTTATTCCTTTGACAACCAATTTGATTTGTTATTTTTCTTTGATATCAGCATTTTAGGAAATGCCTGTTCAAAATAGTAATTGAATATTTTGCTAAAAACATTATATTTTACTTCAACAGGGGCTAAAAATACTTCTCCCCGTGTTTCATTTTAAAAGGTTTGAAAAGTATGTGATATTTTGTGGAGAAAATTTACGTATCTCTTGCTTTGTCATTTTGTTGGTGGTACTTGTATCTGAATTGAGATTATTGAAAGTTAGAATTTGTCCATCGTGGTCTGATAAACAGGTTAATATACCTTCTATTAAAATGTTATAATTTCTTATGTTTTTTATTAAAAAGTTATCTATGGCCGATTTGGAATGTTCTGTTATTCTTGTTGGAAATGTGACTAAATATCTCATGTTATGGCTTTTTAGCATATATTTCAAACATTTACACTTATCATCATTTTTTTAAACGTCAATATTTATGTCCCCTCCAATTATTATGTTTGTGAATTTTTTACTACAAAAGTCAACAAAAATGTTTAATCTGTCTAAGAAAATATGATAGTCTGAACTTGGAACTCTATAAACACCAACTACTATGAACTTAAAATTACATTTTACATAACTATGGGCACAAAGTTCAAATTGTTTATCCTCTATTAATCTATGTCGGTAATCTATCGAAGGTCGGCGAGGTTAGGTTTTGGGCCTATAAGAGGATAGTTGGATTCAAGGTTAGGCCTAATTTTAAGGAATAGAGTTTGGAAAGTTTTTTTAGTTCAAGTTGGTTGTGTTTGGTTAGCTGGTTGTTGGCAGTGGTAATAGTATTGGTAAGTTCATTGAGAAGATGGGGATTGGTGGATATGATCAGTTCATAGCAGGCAAGTAGCCTGGTAACAGTTTTATTACGTTCTTCTTTGTACAGATTAAGGATGTGAAGGGAGTGACCATTAGATATTTCCAGGATTTTGTTGTGCATGTAGGAAGGCATATCAGATATGGCAGGTTTAGAGGTTAGGCCTAGGGGGACAATTTCTAGGGCCAGACAATTAGAGAGAAAGTACATATGGCTAGATAATTTGGCTAGTTAGAAGAAGTGGTTTTTGAATTGTTTAAGCCAGCACTTAGGAAGATTCATGATGGAAGAGGACAGGAAGACAGGATACAACACAAATGGAAAACAAGAAGGGCAAAAGGAGAAAAGTGACTACAATTTTAGGTTAGGTTAAATCTAATCAAAAATTTTATTTAAATCTAATCTAATCTAAAAAGGAGAAAAGTTACATTACAATTTTAGGTTAACGTAATCTATTAAATAAAACAAGGCTACTTATATAGGTAATAAGTAGAATGTTAATTGATAATGCTGATACATTCAAGATCACTTTTTCTTTCTTTTATTGGCCTAGTTTTACAGAGGCATTTTTATTTTGAGGTACTATAACTTTTGTTAAGGTTCAAGGGTCCAAACCTATCAAGCAAAATGTTAAGATATTTGAAAAGTATATATTGTGACATCTGAGTGGCCTCCATCCTGGGAACCGGTGATGCGGAAGTAATGGATGGGTCGCTGACCACCTGCCCTGCTTGTTTACAACCTTTGGGGCACAATGGCTTACGCATGAACGCCCCTTTACCTCTTCAATGAACTTCTAGAATCTTCTGGGTTGACGAGCCAGCTCTGTCATGGAACTTCGGGCGCAGGGGAATTCAAGAAGCTTCTAGATGGAGACCTGCGGGTGATATATACGGCCCGGATACCAGTCAGTCAGTCAGTCAGTCAGTCAGTCAGTGAGTCTAGAGCCTACAGCCCGGGTGTTTGCAGTGACAGTGAGTGAGTTCTACAGTGCGAGTGAAGTGTCCGAGTATACTGAAGTGGTCTACGGAGAAGTTACCGGTGAGTGGTTCGTTGTGGGGATCAACGAAGGAGCAGTGCGGTACTTGTGGACGACTTCTGAAGGGACACTGAAGAAACTGTGAGTGAACTGTTAGCTTTGGACTGTAGGTAGTAGGGAATCTAGTAAAGTCAATTAGTAGTCAGTAATTGTAAATAATAGTAGAGAATCTAGGAAAGCCACTTTATAGAGCTAGGAATTGTAATTAAAAGAAAGGAATTTAGTAAAGTCACTTTGCAATTAGTAGTTGTAATTATTGATGCCATCGAAGATTGTAATTATAGATTAGTTTAATTGTAATAGTAGGCCTAATAGTAAATTGTACTTTTCACAATAGTTAAAGTTAAGGAAATAATCCATTTAATTATAATAAGTTAATTTTATATATTCAATAAATTTAGTAATTGTTTAGTATATCGTGTTGCTTATTTGTAAAACCCACATAGCGATTAATTATTTAAAAATTAGGACGTAAACACGTCACACTGGTGTCAGAAGTGGGATAGATTTGTTGAGCAACACGTTTAATATTTTTATCTATTGAAAGTTATTGTTAAGCTGTTTATTGAATTCATTTACTGTAATTCTATATTGTTCAGACGTAGTTTTGCAAAAGAACGATGGCATCTAGTGGAGTTAAGTTAGTAGACTTAAAAGTGGCTGATTTAAAGCGGGAGTTAGAAGAAAGGGACTTAGATCATACTGGAACAAAATCAGTTTTATTAAGTAGACTTAAGCAGGCAATGCTAGAAGCAGGGGATGATCCAGAAACATTCCTTTTTGAAACTGAAGCTAGTTCACTTAAGTCTATGATTACCAGAAATGCAGAGAAATTACAAAGTGACTTAAACAGAAATGTCGAGAAATTACAAAATGACTTAAAAGGAAATGTAGAGAAATTACAAAGTGACTTAAACAGAAATGTCGAGAAATTACAAAATGACTTAAAAGAAGTGAAAGATGACTTAACCGAAAAACTAAATAGTAATTGTAAAACCTTGAAGGAAGAGTTAGCTACAGAATTTAATTATAAAATTTGCCAAGTTGAAGACGAATTTAAAAAACAATTAGATGACTGTTCGAACGAATTTAAAAAACAATTAGATGACTGTTCGAACGAATTTAAAAAAAAATTAGATGACAGTTCGAAGCAATTAGGTGATAGGATTAGGGTTTTAGAAGAAATGGTTCAGGAGAGGAAGGAGTCAATAACCTGCAACGAACCACCTGGGATCTCAGGAAGTGGACAGCAACCGCCCAGCCTGGAACGTCGGTCCAGTGTGAGTCCACCCGTAAATAACGCAAGTTTGCCAACCTTTGACGGAAAGATGTCCTGGGAAGATTTTATTACTTTGTTTGAGACTGCCGCTGCTGTCTACAATTGGCCATCATCAGCGAAGGCGTCCATGTTGTGCCTTTCACTTCGAGGAGAAGCTCTGAGCGTACTGCAAACCGTTCCACCTGCTGAGCGACAGAATTACGAAGATTTGATTAGACGGTTGGAAATGCGGTTCGGACATAAACACATGGAACTGGTCTACAGATCTCAGCTCAGGAGTCGTCACCAGAAGTCCAATGAGAGTCTTCAAGAATTCGAAGCTGACATCGCACGATTAGTGAGGGGCGCTTATCCCACAGTGGACGAAGCTGTCTACGAGAGCCTATCCATTGAAAGGTTCCTCGATGGACTGCGGGATGCTGAGACGCAGCAGGCTGTAAAGTTGGCCCGGCCTAACACTAAACAGGCCCTGACGCAAGCCTTAGAGTTTGAGGCCGTAAAGCAATCCGTCCGGGGCCAGGCACATCTGCGAGGAGTCTACGCAGAGGAAGAAGAACCTATGAAGATAGAAGACATAGTAAGAAAAGTGCTTGATGCCCTGAGGGACCGGAAGAAGGAGATTCGCTGTTGGGGGTGTGGAGAGTTAGGCCATCCCCGAAGTAAATGCCCGAGTAAAGCCTCTCGGGGGGCAGAGGCAGGAAAACTAAAAAGGGTTGATGGGAAGGGGCAACTGTCAACCCAGCAACTTGAGGCCCCAGCTAAGAGCATCAACGTAGCATCTTTGTCAGGTCAGACCAACAGCCTTTACATAGACGGATTGGTAAACGGGGAGCCCAGAAGCCTTTTGCTGGACACTGGTGCAACGATGACGATATTGAATGAAGATATTTGTCCTTCCTCTATGAAAATAACTCCGACGACCTGGACAGTGAAGACTGCGACTGGGGACTTTGCCAGCGTCCGCGGGGAGACAGTTGCCACCTTCTGCATCGGGGGTGCATGTCTTGAGCATCGCGCTCTTGTAGCTGACATTGAGGAGGACGTCATACTCGGCATGGACATGATGACGAAACTTGGCTTACAGTTGGACCTCAGGAAAGGAGTGACGACCATTGGGGGAGAGGAAGTTGCTCTTCAGCATAGGAAGAATTTATCTTCTTGGGTGCGCTTGTTGAAGGACGCCACTCTGCCACCTCGAACTCAAAAGATCGTCAGAGCAGAAATGGACAAGACTATTCCGGAAGGCCAGAACTTAATGCTGGAACCAGTTATAAACGACGAGGAACTTGGACGTGGGGTACTTGTAGCGAAAACACTGTTCAAATCTTCTAAGGAAGTTCCAGTCCGTATAATGAATTTGAATGACCATCCTGTTGCATTGAAACAAGGTAAGCTCCTAGGTAAATGTTCTCCGGTTTCTTCTGTTTCACGAGCTGATAGGAATATCTCTTCAGACCATAAAAACCTTCCAGAAGACATAGCGGAGTTTGTAAGAGATGCATGCAGGGGAATGGCATTGGATCAAACGAAGCAAGTCGCAAGGTTAATAACAGAATATCAAGATGTGTTTGAAACTGCTACGGAGCCAAAAGGTAGAACAACTGTGGTTCAACATAAAATTGATGTTGGGGACGCTAGACCAATCCGTCAAATACCTAGGAGACTACCCTGGGCGAAGAGAGAAGAGGCAGAGCGAAAAATAAAAGAAATGGAGCAAGATGGAGTGATTGAGCCCTCCAGCAGCCCATGGACTTTGCCGGTAGTATTAGTAAAGAAGAAGGATGGGACTTCCAGGTTCTGCGTGGATTACCGTCTACTGAACAATGTTACGAAGAAAGACAGTTATCCATTGCCCCGGATTGACGACACTCTGGATGCTCTCGGAGGCTGTAAGTTCTTCTCGACCCTGGACTTGAAGAGCGGGTACTGGCAGGTGGAGATAGCTCCGGAGGACAAAGAGAAAACAGCGTTTTCCATAGGGAATGGAAACGGACTTTGGCAGTTCACGGTGATGCCCTTTGGACTCTGCAATGCTCCAGCTACCTTCGAGAGACTCATGGAAAATGTGCTACGGGGACTGACTTGGGAAACTTGTCTAGTGTATCTGGACGACATCATAGTCATAGGGAAGACGTTTAACGACCATCTTCAGAATCTGGAGAAAGTTTTTAAGAGGCTTCGTTCTTCCAACCTGAAGTTAAACCTAAAAAAATGTAATCTTTTCAAGAATAAGGTTAACTATCTTGGACACGTAGTGTCATCCGAAGGAGTGACTGTGGACCCGGAGAAGATTAGCACCGTGAAGGAGTGGCCTGTCCCACGTAACAAACATGAGGTGAGGAGTTTTCTTGGACTTTGCACCTACTACCGCCGCTTCGTGAAGGGCTATGCTGATATTGCTAAGCCACTGACCAAGCTCACCGAAGAACAGCGTAAGTTTGAGTGGACTCCTGAGGCTAGTGAGGCTTTTGAGACGCTTAAAACTTCTCTTTGCAGCGCTCCAATCTTAGGGTTCCCACGGTTTGGAGAGAAGTTCATTGTGGACACGGACGCCAGCGATGTGGGTATAGGGGCAGTTCTCTCCCAAGTTCAGGACGACCACGAAGCTGTAATAGCTTACTTCAGCAGAATGCTATCCAAAGCAGAAAGGAATTATTGCGTCACTAGAAGAGAGCTACTTGCAGTCGTGAATTCATTAGAGCATTTTCACAAGTACCTCTATGGACAGCCTTTCCATTTAAGGACCGACCATTCTGCCCTGACTTGGCTAATGAACTTCAAGAACCTGGAGGGACAGACAGCTCGATGGGTGCAGCGTCTTCAAGAATACAACTTCACCTCTGAACACCGACGAGGGAGAAACCATTCCAATGCCGACGCCCTGTCTCGACGACCTTGCCCAGAGGGTTGTAAGCACTGCTCCAAGGTAGAAGAAAGGAATCCGTCCGTGGAAGTGCGTTGTGTCTCTTTGGAGCCAGCTAGTGGATGGGAGCCGGAGGAACTCCGTAAAGAGCAGCTTGAGGATAGTGAGGTTGGACCACTGCTGCGGGAGAAGGAATCGGGGGCTCGTCCTAGCTGGGAGGCCATTGCAGCTAGGAACCATGTTTATAAGAGCTACTGGGCACAGTGGGACTCAATGAGGGTTAAGAACGGAGTGCTTATAAGAATCTGGGAGGCCCCTAATGGTAGGAAGCAGATTGAACAGATTGTGCTCCCCAGAAGTAAAAGAAAGGAAGTGCTGGAGGAGATCCACAATGGAGCATCTGGTGGGCACTTAGGTGTCAACAGAACGGTGGACAAGCTACGTCAGCGGTTCTACTGGTTGAACTTGAGGGCTGATGTAGAGAAGTGGTGCCGCCAATGTGATGTCTGTACTGGAAGCCGAGGGCCACAAACAAGAAGTCGAGGCAGAATGCAACAGTACAACGTTGGGGCACCCTTCGAGAGGATCGCCATCGACATCGCCGGTCCATTTCCCATGTCAGATGCAGGAAATAAATATCTCCTGGTTCTCATGGACTACTTTACGAAATGGCCAGAAGTATACGCCATACCAAATCAAGAAGCCGCAACAGTAGCTGGGTGCTTGGTGAACGAATTCATCTGTCGGTATGGAGTGCCACGTGAGCTGCACAGTGACCAAGGGACGAACTTCGGATCCCTGTTGATGAAGGAGGTGCTTCAGCGTCTCGGAGTGCACAAGACACGGACAACTGCACTTCATCCGCAATCTGATGGGATGGTCGAGAGATACATAAAGACACTCGTTGGACACCTCAGGAAAGTTGTGTCCACCAATCAGCGGGATTGGGATCGGAAGGTGCCCATTTTCCTCCTGGCGTACAGATCTTCGGTCCACGATACTACGGGTTTCACCCCAGCGAGGATGATCTTCGGAAGGGAGCTGCGGCTGCCTAGTGACCTCATGTTCGGCCTGCCACCTGACGCAAAGCAGCCCGCAACGGACTACGCCTGCGAGCTCGTCGACCACCTACACGACACTCACGAGTTCGCTCGTCAGCACCTAAAAATGGCCAGTGACAAAATGAAAGCTCGCTACAACCGGCAAGC
Organism: Stictocephala bisonia; assembly: GCA_035578905.1. Taxonomy (NCBI): domain Eukaryota; kingdom Metazoa; phylum Arthropoda; class Insecta; order Hemiptera; family Membracidae; genus Stictocephala; species Stictocephala bisonia. The sequence continues at coordinate 10,465 of JAQJVL010003740.1, read as the reverse complement.
CAATTCCACTGGATTCCAGGTGAACGACCTGGTGTGGCTCTACAGTCCCCTCCGGAAAAAGGGGAGATGCCCGAAATTTCAACAGGATTGGCAAGGACCTTATCGGGTAGTGACACGAATCAACGATGTGGTCTACAGGATTCAAAGACACCCAAGAGGCAAGATGCTTGTGGTCCACCTTGATCGCCTAGCACCGTACCATGGAGTGGAAGCTGATCGGGACGATCAGCCTTAAGGAGGGGGCAGTGTGACATCTGAGTGGCCTCCATCCTGGGAACCGGTGATGCGGAAGTAATGGATGGGTCGCTGACCACCTGCCCTGCTTGTTTACAACCTTTGGGGCACAATGGCTTACGCATGAACGCCCCTTTACCTCTTCAATGAACTTCTAGAATCTTCTGGGTTGACGAGCCAGCTCTGTCATGGAACTTCGGGCGTAGGGGAATTCAAGAAGCTTCTAGATGGAGACCTGCGGGTGATATATACGGCCCGGATACCAGTCAGTCAGTCAGTCAGTCAGTCAGTCAGTGAGTCTAGAGCCTACAGCCCGGGTGTTTGCAGTGACAGTGAGCGAGTTCTACAGTGCGAGTGAAGTGTCCGAGTATAGTGAAGTGGTCTACGGAGAAGTTACCGGTGAGTGGTTCGTTGTGGGGATCAACGAAGGAGCAGTGCGGTACTTGTGGACGACTTCTGAAGGGACACTGAAGAAACTGTGAGTGAACTGTTAGCTTTGGACTGTAGGTAGTAGGGAATCTAGTAAAGTCAATTAGTAGTCAGTAATTGTAAATAATAGTAGAGAATCTAGGAAAGCCACTTTATAGAGCTAGGAATTGTAATTAAAAGAAAGGAATTTAGTAAAGTCACTTTGCAATTAGTAGTTGTAATTATTGATGCCATCGAAGATTGTAATTATAGATTAGTTTAATTGTAATAGTAGGCCTAATAGTAAATTGTACTTTTCACAATAGTTAAAGTTAAGGAAATAATCCATTTAATTATAATAAGTTAATTTTATATATTCAATAAATTTAGTAATTGTTTAGTATATCGTGTTGCTTATTTGTAAAACCCACATAGCGATTAATTATTTAAAAATTAGGACGTAAACACGTCACAATATGCTGTTTAAAAGTTTTTATTAAACTAAGAAAATGTTTGAAAACAAAAATGGTCTTAATTAGATCTCTTGTGGATTCAATTTCATATTACAACTGGCCTGAGTGTTGTTATCTTAGAACTTCAAACTGTAATCAGTTATATTTTAATCTATCTGTTTTAACCCTTGTAACGTCACAGACGCAGTACCGCACATAGCGTTACTTTCCTGTAACATCATGGACGCATTACGGCGCAATTGAGCATAATGGCCTTTATTGTCCTTAACTGCTGTTTTATCATATGTTTGGGTCAATCCTATTACATTTGGTCCCTTTACACGTTATCTAACCCATATATGGGCTTCCCGCTCAATTAAAATGGTGAGTTAGTGGGCAGAGTCAATCCCTTTGCCTTACACATAACGCCATAAATACTGTACTGAATACTGTACTGACTTGCACTGAAGCTGGCATCGTTGTTTTGACACCAATATTTCAAGTGCCTATTGTAATATACTACGTTATTGTATTCTTATTTGTAGTGTTATATTGTTATTTAAATGCCCTATTACGTAAAATATGGCTCATATTGAAGACGTGAACTGTGATGATTTTGTGCATGATATTATTATTTGAGGACTACTACTCAAAAAATAAATGATTAGGAAGAATAGAAGAATAGAAATGATGTTAACGCCACTTGTAACATCATAGTTGTCGGATAATGTTTAAGAAGTTGATATGATCCTCCTCTAATAGAACTGTTCACTGGATAGTTGCTTCAGAAAATGATGATGGCCTTTGACAATTGAAACAATAAGACTGTCCACTCTTAGGGGTCACCGTGAGGCCGGTTTTCCTGTAATACAGATGTATACAGCACAAAAAAGAAGGGATGGCTTGTGAAATATTTTGAAGCCACCGGACCTTCCCCAGTCACAATACAACTATTGACTTTTAATAACTTTGATTTTGTGTGTGTTAACTATACTTTTGTCTATTTATTTATCGAATAATGCTTGAAGGTATATATGCATTAGGCGTAAATTGACAATTCTACTATAATGGATATATCTATTTGCCACAAAGAAAAGTTACTCATAAATTGTTTACTTCTTGCCAGTGAACCAATTATTGAAATTTAAACATGTATACTTTTACAGCTTTTTGTTTATGATGAGGGTTTGTGTTTGAGATAATGTTAGCAAAGAGGACAAAAAATAGCAACCAAGAACATTTACTAAAACATTAATTCTGAAGTAAAATTTGTAGCAAGAACATTTTTAAAAAACACTTCTGTTCATATAGCAGTAATATAGGTGTAAGTGGCCTAGCAGCAAGGTCAAAGTAAAAGTCTAAGCATTTATTTGCACATAACATTGTTTTTTTTAAAGAGGTAACTACAACTAGTACATTCTCATATTCTACTGAATCTATGAAATTAAAACTAAATATAGGTCTTAAATTAATCATTGTCAATATTCAATTTAGATAAAATTATTTCAGTTTTTTATTTGAGAGGTTTTGTGACGTCTGTTAATTAACACGTTAACTTACATGGGCATTTTCACTATGTTCCCCGTTTTTCCAAACTAAACCACCGTTTTTATTTATACTATAATGTCACTGTAGGGACAATGTATATATTAAAATATTACATTTATATATTAAAAAACAATAAAAAGTGGTGGGAGTAGTTTTAGTACTGATCGGGTTGGCAAGAATCTTTTTCAACGTATTAGGCTATGTAAAATTTCTTGCCGACCCAATCGGGTTGCTTGCTGATTTCATTACCTGTGCGGCATTTTCTTAGTAAGTTTGGAAGTACAGCCTGTACAGCTGACTAAAATGAAACACTCAGCTGTTGTTCCATCCGCCAAAGTTTGCTGCTGTCCTAGATCCCGCGTAAATCTAGTTTCGCACGCACTAGATTTATATCACCTGCTTTTCAAGCGATGTGTCATCAGACTGCTGTTATAATAACGGAGTCTGCGCCACTCCGATAAGGGCATTTCGTCTTTAGTGTTTTCCGGTGATCAAAATGAACCTGAAAATATCAGTAATTAGTACCTTGGGGCTGTAACCAATGTTGCAGTGCAATTTCAATAACCTATTATCTGTATTTACTGAGAAAAATGATAAATATGGTTCCTTGTTAACAGCAAGCTTATCGGATTGAACACTTTCTAGTAACTTCTTATTGGATAATATTTACTGTAATAGGGCAAAAAATGGACAATAATTTTATCCACAACATCCAAATTATCCGATTAGAACATTTTGCTCATAAAATGTTCTAGTAGATAACAACATTACCGATAACCTAAGTATGGACAAAAATAATGCCCATAAACTGTCCTATTAGAAATTATCTTCTCCGATAACCAATATTATTAATTGGTAACCCAACCTTAAAAATGTATAACATTTTACATAATCGTTATGCTTTGCCAATAGATACTCTAATTAACAAATACCTATCAGAATTTTTATTTTACCTTAAAAAGTATATACAACTAATTATTCAAAATGTCTAAAATAATAATATACTGTTTATTTTACATAACATGAGCATAATTTGACATCTTATTCGTTAACGATATTCGTAAATAATTACGCTGACCCATTTGGACCGGCAATATTAGTCGCCATATCAACACCAATCTGTACTCTAGCTCTGCGTTAAATGCCTAAAAATATATTCTCCTGGTACCCAATTTCTTCTTTGTTCAATCAATCAATAAAATCTTTATTTGTATATGCACATTGTACATGTAAATAGTGTCAATTAAATACAAAGTATACTAAATAAAATTAAATTTAAGATAGTTGACAGTTTAAATAAATAACTATATATTAAACAAAAACGAATACAACTTAGTTCAAAGTAACGAGAACTTAAAGCAAATAGTACAAAGATTGCATCAAATTAGGCATGATTATTAAAAAATTCCTCAAATGAATACAGAGATTGGCTGATCAAATATTGCTTTAATGATTTTAAAAATTTTGGAGAATCTTTGATTTGTTTTATATCCTCTGGAATGTGAGTAAAGAGCTTTACACCCATGTACGATGCTTTCTTTTTAAAAAACTCAAGTCTGTGTGATTCCACAGTGATTTTGTTTCTGGTGTTGTAATGGTGTGCATGATCATTATTCAGTGGCAGATGAAAGGCCTTGACATATATAACAGTCTCAAATATATACAAACTGTATACTGTTGGAATGCTCAATTCTTCGAAGACTTTCTTAACTGAGTCTTTTCTTTTAAGTCTCATCATAATTCTTATGGCCTTTTTTTTCATAGTTAAGATTCTATTTAAATTTTGTTTTATGGTACCTCCATAAATACTTATACCATAGGATATGTATGAGTGGATGAAGGCAAAATATATCATTTTCAAAGTTTCTAAGGTACACAAATTTGACATTCTTTTAAGAGCATAAACACCAGATGATATCTTTTTTTAAACATATTCAATGTGGCAGTCCCAACTTAAATTCTCATCAATAAATAGGCCCAAGAATTTTGTACCATTCACCTGATCTAAAAATTCATTGTCAACTTTAACTGTAGGGTGGTTATTTATCCTTGATTGTTTTGTTCAAAAAGCAATGTATTTTGTTTTATTTAAATTTTGGAGGAGATTCAAATTTTCAAAAATTGTTTAACCAGGGAGAGACTAATAAAAGATGACACTTCAATTTCTTCTTGGGTTTTTCCAGATATTGTTATATTTGTGTCATCAGCATACAGGCATATGGAATTTACTATTCCCTGTACTACACCAGGAAGGCCCCTCAGGTAACTGAGAAAAAGAAGGGGTCCCAGTATAGATCCTTGTGGAACACCATATCTAACTGACTCTATTGTGGAAGCATCATTTCTTTTATATTGATATTTTCCAACTTCTGTATGTTTTATTTCAACATATTGCTTCCTATCTTGTAGATATGATCGAAACCAGGCCAGTTCCTTTCCCTTTATACCTTGCAGACTCAGTGAAATGATCATTATATTATGGGAAACACTGTCAAAAGCCCTGGTCAAGTCCAAGAACACTCCTATTACTTTTTCTCCCTTATCAATAGAATTTACAATGCTTTGGATGTAATCAACACCCGCAGTGATGACTGATCGTCCTGGTCGAAAGCCATGCTGTTCATTGTCCAAAAGTTTGTTAGATTCTAAAAAGCACAGCAGTTGATCATAGACTACTCTTTCATATATTTTAGAGAAGGTTGGGAGAACATATACAGGCCTGTAACATCCTACATCTTTGTGATCTCCGCTTTTAAATACTGGTATCACTTTAGCTATCTTTAGTTTACTGGGAAAAATACCTGAGATGAGGGACGAATTTATTAAATGAACCAGTGGTTTTAGAATCAGTTCTTTTATTTCTTTAATTAGGGCTACCGTGATCTCATCCACTCCAGAGGACACTTTATTTTTAAGAGATGAAATAACTTTATTTAATTCTTGTTCTGTAATTTGCCGAAATAAAAAGGTTTTTTGTATTTTTCCTGTGTATTCATTTGATATGGAAGAATTTTGTATGCCAATATTTGGAACCACAAATTCATCAACAGCATTCACAAAAAAGCTATTAAAAATGTTCCCAACCAAGAAGGGATTACAAATCAAATTGCCCCTATCCAAAATGGTTATGTTACTATTGCTAAATGTGCAGCTTCCTACCTCTCCATTTATTATATTCCATGTTGTTTTTTTACTACATTTGAAGATTTACTTAACCTAGACTCAAAATAAGATTTTTTTGAATTACTAATTTTTTGCTTAAGAATGTTTTTCTTTGCTTTGATAATTTCCTTGAGTGAGTTATTATTTTGAAGTTTGCTTTTCTTGCTTAGTTCAACTATTTCATTTTTTATACTTTTAACTTCTTCATTAATCCAGATACTATTTTTCTTAGACTTAACTGTACAACACAATTTGGGACAACTTATATTAAAATATTAACTAAATAAAGAATTAAAAACATCATATTTTATATCAATAGGTGCCTGATACACCTCCAACCAAGATTCCTTAGCAAGATATTTTTTTAATAACTCTATGTTTTGTTTATCAAGTTTTCTATAGAACTTTTTTATAAAGTTTGGTGACTATTTTTATTATTTACATATAAAATATTAATTATTTGACCATTATGGTCTGAGAGTTCAGTTGATACCCCATATACTTTTATATTTTCCTTATTAATATTAGATATACAGTTATCTATTGCAGTTGCTGATGAATCAGTAATCCTAGTTGGGAAGTCCACCAAGTAATGCATGTTATTTAGGTTCAGTATGTTTACAAATTTATAGTAAGTTTTATTTTTATTTAAAACATTTAGATTAATGTCTCCCACTATTATAATGTTCTTATATTTTTCCAAAATTATTTCAACCAAAACTTCAAATTTTTCTAAGAACAAATCTTCAGTACAGTAGAGTCTCGATTATCCGACCTAAACCGGCCGTGGCAAGGTCGGATAAGCGAAAATGTCGGATAACACGGAAAATTATACAAACGACGTTGAAATTGTGAAAAGGACCCCATACACGATCCGACCAATCTGCAAACACGTCTGCCGACGCGTCCTATTCCGGGTCCGTCGTTCCCACTCACTGCCCGACCTGTCTGACTGCGGACAGTGTGTAGACGGAGTTGGACGCCTCGATAGACGTGTCCGCGGATTAATTGAATCGTGTATGGAGGCTTTTAATTTTATTTGCACATTAAAATGCACTTAAGGCAAAGTTATAAAACATGGTTTACAGTAAATACATACTCACATACAGTGCAATAAACAACGAAACTAAACTTAAGCTTGAGTAAAAAAGTTCGTGATTGTCTTTTGTTTTCCTGCTGTTTGTCGTTTTCTGGCCACCAAATCTCGCAGTCTCCTTAGAAGTAAAACCTCGGTAGGCGATGTTTCCTCCAGATGCTCTGCATTCTTAAACGCCATTTCTAAAGCTTTGTGCCCTTCGCTGTGTGGAACTTTCTATGCACTGTCCTCCAACACCACATCCTCTTCATCGTCTTCTTCTCCTTTTCCGTTTGTCATGTTCACTATTTCTTCATCAGTTACTACTTCATATTGTTCATCTTGGGCAATCCACTCATTCACGTCCTCTTCTGTTGTGTTTTCGCAACCTGGCACTTGTTGTAACAAAGGAAGTAGGCTAGTGTTGTCTGGCTCTGTCTGCTTCTGTACATTTTCACCACACGGAGAATCTTCATTCTCTTGGAGCAAAAAACTTTCCAAGATTTAGCAATGGTGTTTGCTCCAACACTCTCCCATGATTCGGCCACGTAGTAAGAAACGTCTTTCAAATTAAGATGACGCAATTTGTTCACCATGTCTTCTCCCGGGTCCATAGCGTCAATTAAAGAAGATAGCAGGTTTCTTAGATAATTTCTCTTCGTTACCTCTAAGGTTCCTTGATCCATAGGCTGACATAAGGAAGTCACATTTGGAGGCAGAAACATAACCTTTATTTCCTTATCTTTAAGTTCGTCTTCGTCAGGATGGCACGTAGCATTGTCAAGCAACAATATTGCTTTTCGTGGAAAATTTTTGGATTTCAAAAATTGTTCCGTTTGTGGCACAAATTCTTTAAAGAACCATTCTTTTAAAATATCTGAGCTCATCCAAGCATTTTTCTGATTGTAATATTTCACTGGCAAAGCATTTTTAGAAATATTCTTAAACACTCTCGGATTTTTTGACTTGCCTATCATAGCCAGTTTCATTTTCATAATTGCCGTGGCATTACTGCATGCAACAATGGCCACTCTTTCTTTGCTACGTTTGTAACCGGGCGCTCCCGCTTCGGCCTTTAACGCTAGTGTTTTTGCCGGTAACAATTTGTAATTGAGTCCAGTCTCATCACAGTTGAAAATTTGATCCCCTGATAGGCTTTCATTGTCCAATAGCAAATGAAGTCAAAAAGATTGGTCGGTAGCGTAGTTGGTTCAATTCCAGCTTTATGTGCTAAAGGTTGTCAGTTCAATCCCATTCAGAGTCAATACATTTTGAGAAGGATCAGCTGAAAATCACCGGCTGTTCATTTGTCATTGGGCTATTAATTAATGACACTTTCTAAGGAATAGTCGGCCTTAGTTTGTAACAATGACTACATTCGCTCATCTACACTCATCACACTCATTCGAAATCCATATTCGCTCATATCTTGATGATCGGCGTCTAATGAATAAATAAATAAATAAAATGAAGTTTGTCCCTAAACGATTGAACGGCTTCACAGTTTGCTGAAAGCTTCTCGCCACAGATATTAAGCTGCCGAATTCCGTATCTTTTCTTCCATCTATCGAGCCAACCTACAATAGCTGTGAAATCAGGTTCACCTTTGTTAAGTTCATTTCGAAATTTTAAGGCTTTTTGTTGTAAGATTGGTCCTGATATCGGTACGCCTTTATCTCTGTGTTCAGTAAACCACAGATACAAAGCTTCGCTTACTTTTTCGTACTCACATTTTTTCATAGTCTACCGATTTTCCAAAGCAGTGCTGTGACTCGCTGAGAACACCATTTTTCAATGTCATTGCGATTCCTCTTCCAATCTCCGACTGTTGTTTTTCCCACGTTATAATCTTGCGCCACTTTTAATAAAGTTTCACCATTGTCTAATCTCTTCAAGGCTTTCAGTTTTTCTTCCATTGACACAACCACTTTTTTACGTTTTGAAGCCATCGCCACAACTTTTAGACACGCCAAAATCAAAACACAACTAACTTACAGTCTAACAAAACGGCAGAAAAAAAACAAGAAAACGATGCACAAGACGACCTCTCAGCGAAAGAGCTACGTAAGCACTGAGGACTACAGCGCGCCAAAACAAAGATAAAGTGAGGTCACCAATCTGTCGTATGTCGCGCGAATACAATGCGTACAGTCGGGTAAAGGAAAGGGGCTGCCTCGCGCGGGAGTCTGCTACGTACAGTCGGGTCTGATGAAAGGGGCTGCCTCGCGCGACATATTGCGTAAAATCATGTTACATGACATAGTGGCCGGAAGGTCAGATAACTCGGATGGTCGGATAACCGAAGGTCGGATAACCGAGACACTACTGTATTACATTTTGGAGATCTGTACAAACAAGCTAGTAAAAAAGAGTAATTATCTACCTTAAAATTTGCCATACAGCACTCAAATTCTTTTTCTTCCACTATCGCTTCAATATGGGGTATATTAACTTTGTTAAAAACAAAATGTTTACTAGCCAAAATAATTACACCTCCACCTATTGTGTGCTTTCGTGCAAAGTGGGAACAAATCAAATATTCACCTAGATGCAATCTTTGAATTTCCTCATCTGACATCTTATGCTCACACAGGGCAACAATATCAGGTTTCAATTCTTCAAGATTAATGCTAAGATTATCTTATCTTGATGGCAAATGTTGAATGTTTTGGTGAAAAATTTTGATTTTGTTTTGTTCATTATTCATTAAAAAGTTTAATTTTTCCTTATCATAGAATCTAAAAAATTATTGCCCTGTGTGAGAGAACTAATACTTAAATGACCAGGACTATTACTAGATTCAGTCATTGCTTGATCTGTCACAGAAAGAAAGTTTGCCACTTTGTGTGTCTGTGATGTATCACACTGATTATGTTTCCCCTCACTGAGTTGACATGACACCCTCACTTCACTAACACTGTAGGTTATGGGCTGTGATTTCCGGTGTCCCGCGGATAATGGTGGGTAACATCTAACATCCATGATGGCAGGAGGTGATGGTCTTTCCCCACTACTATTTATAGTACTTTGAAGCTGGTGGAGCATATCCGATGGGTGAGAGCAGAGGTGGGAAGCGTATCTCATTCTGGGTTGACAGCAGAACTTGATTGCAGCTGGTCGGAGTTGTTTTTTGAGTGTGATTATTTCTATGTATAATTCTTTCAATTTGCCTTGCAACATATTTTTTTCCTTGCTTGTTTATATGAAGGCCATGCTTAGTTTGTTGACATAGTGCAATTTATTGCCACTAGAGTGCAATATAAAGCTACCTACAGATTTTTTCAAACTACTGTACTGCAAATCATGAATTGTCGACCCCATCGGGTCGGCGGTGATTGAGAACCCTACAATCACTGCTGGCCCAATCAGATCAGCATGGCAGTTAACGTGTTAATACTGCTTGAAATAAGTGTTGAGGACAAAATGAATTACTTTATACCAACCAGTGTATTAGTTACCAAGTTTAACAAGTTTAGTGTCAAGGTACTCATGGCCAAGAGCTAAGTTTGTAAGAGGCCTTTAGCAGTATTCCAACACAACTTTGGTCAGTCTTTATCACCCGTTCACCGCCTTTCTTAGCATTAAA
>JAQJVL010003739.1:0-55666 GCA_035578905.1 Stictocephala bisonia | reverse complement strand
TGGTGTTGGCCGGATCCGTTCGTTCCGTGTTCCGGCCTTCGTCTGTCAGGTTGGCCATTAGTCTAGATTGTTCTAGTAGAGTTCTACTCGGCCGAACCTCCTTACCATGCCAGGCTAGAGCTCCTAAAACTCCAGGGTCCTTGAGTGGGACGTTCAGCCCTCGGCCTGCCGTCCGGGGATTGTCTACCATCTGCACTGCTAGCCTGGCCTGAGGACCATGTTGGAGCCTGGAGTCGCCCGTTACCCGCTCTACATCTCTGTGGTATAAGTCTTCTGTCCTCAGGTCAGTGCGTTCCAGCTTATTTTCCCGGCGGCTGAGCTGGGGGGGGGGGGTTAATTTAAAAAGAAAAAAAAGGTGCAAAATGAAAGAAGAAAAAAAACATGTTTGTGGAACTTTATGTGGCCTAGGCCTAAACTTGAACAGTGATATGCAACACAGCCATTGGGGACTTATATATTTTTTTTTTTATTAAAGGGAAAAGACAACTTGAAATACAAAAAAGAACTTTTTGGATGTTAATATTTACTTATATTTCTTGTTATTAATTAATTAGTTTTATTTGTTGTTATATTTTTTAGATTTTATAGTTGTTAGGTCCCCATTGTTAAATCATGTTATTATTTATGGTTATGTTTAGGCCTAGTGATTGTTATTTATATTTTTTGTTAAGTGTATTAGGGGTGTTCGGAAGTGAATTTTTACTCGAACGGTACCGTGTTATATTTTCTTTTAAATTATTTAATTTTTAAACTTTCACCAAAAGGGGATTATTGTGCTTTGATTTAACGTCTAATTCGGAGCTGCCAGGGATTCCGGCTTACTCCCTGGCCCGGTGGAATTATGGGATTTGGGCTAAATTGCCGGTTTAATTGTTATTTGCCAGAAGTTTTCTAAATTTTCAATTTTATGTGGGCATTAAATTTATCTTACCTTTTGGGGGTCTCCGGCTAAACTGCAGATAGGCCATGTAGTTGTTAATTGGTAATTTTTGGTATTTGTTGCGTTTGTTGTTTTTGTAGCTTTTGTGTCTTATCTTGTTAATTTTAGTGTTAATTGTTATTTATTGAAGTGCGAATTGATTTTGTGGCCTTCTGCCGTTTTTGATTATTTAATATTTGCTCTTTGGTAATAAACTAGTTTTTGCTCAGCTGCCGAGTTTTATTTTGACCCTCCAACTGCCACCCGTGACCCCCATCGCTCGACTTGTTTTGAGCCATCCCCCGGTTGGCACGCTTACCAGCTTTGGTGGGGGGATGGGTCTCAGTACTCTACAATAAAATAAGACACAAGATCAGCCGTTATGACGTGAACTTAAATTAGAACAGAAGCCTTTTCAATAATAAGTTATTTATCAAAACGTTGGTTAGAGGATTACAGAAAAAAGATCTGAAACAACCTGGTTCAGTGAAAGAAAGAGAGCTCATTTCCAAGGAAGGAAACAAAGTTTGAACTCAAAGACGATAACTCATCATAACAAAGTTAATTGTTCTCTACAGGGTCTGATTGAGCTCATACATTTGAAATATGATAGTAACTCTATATAGATTTCGGTTTAATTAAGTATTTAGATAAGGGATGAAGATTTGCTGTTAAAAATAGCTTTTGTAGCATGAAAAATGGAAGCGAGCCACTTGGAAAGCCAGGTCTAAGGTAGTTTGACCAAGTTCCCAAGGACCTGCAGATCATGGAGTGTACACACAACTGGCAGGGGATAGAGATAAGTGGAGGCAGTGTTCCCTCTCAGGTAGAAACGCCCATTAGCTTTCATCAGATAAAAGAGTGTTTTTTTAAATGTGTTCCATAAATTTGATGGGACAAATTTAATAGTTCAATTGAATTATTAATGAGAATGATCGAAACTTTTAATATTAAAAATTTTACTTATGATTAAAAATAGTATCAATTATTAATAATAACAATCAAATAAAGTATTTCTGATTTTAAGCGGTCAAATTATCAAAGTAAATCTTCTGTAAGATGAAAACAGAAACAATAAATTGATAACACTGGAAGAGCTGTCTTCTAGTTTACATGGATTTAAACGGTGATTGCGTTGTTTAATATGGAAGAAATGTTGAAAAATATATGAGGTAAATTCTAAAAGGGATCTATTTAATAAATAATTTTTAGTTAACCCCTCTCCCATGCATAATAAATGTTACAAGTGGTTTGTACATACCTGTAGTATCTTGCAACGGTTGGTAACACACTCGAAGTCGACGCAGGGCTGATACATCCCCAGTGTGACGCAGTTGAGTAGAATGACCAGCATACTGACGCGCTCGAACCACGTGGGAACAGAGTTAAGGAAATATTGAAGAAATGAACATATGAACAAAGCATAATATACGCTAAAAGCAATAATATTTAAGAGTTATACTTAATTATAGTGCGATCGTTGATAGACCTCTCTGAAAGCAAGGGTTGTCCTACGAAAAATTAGGATAAACATTAGAACATTGACAGTAGTGTTTTTTTCCCCAGGGGATAGCCTATTTATACATACCAAATAAATATGACTTCTCAGTTTCCCCCTATAAAAAAATAATAATGATAAAAGAACTCATGTTCATAAATATTGTCTTCACAATACTAACAAATATCTAAACATATCAATAATGTTAAATAACACAAATTAATTCAGGAAAAAATTGGTTTATTATCTTTGACCACCCACTGTATGATATATGTGATTTTTTTGATATTGTAAAAAAAATTAAAATAGAACTTCCAACATATTATCAGCCTTATTGAAGGACTATATGGTGCCGATAGTCCTTCAACGATGAAAGAATGGAGGTTTGTCTTTTATTGTTGTACATTGAAATATTTTCCTGTAATAAAGAAGTATATTGAGTATTAAGTGTCTACCACGAACAATCAAACTGTATAAAATACCGTAGTACAAATAAACATAGTATATTCTACGATATATAGAATTCCAGATGAAACAGTGAAGTTACTGAGACAATGTGTAAAGTATAAATAGTTAGAGACAGTTTATAAATATAAAATGAATTAAAGCACAATCTTATAAACACTAGTATATAGTGCGGAAGAGAGTCCCGAAACGGATTAAAAATGTTTTGATAACAGATAAAGCAATAAAACGTTGTACATTATTAAGTGCGCTTATTACTTTACTTTTTAAGTAACTAACTACCTTTTTCCAGTCATATCAGGGATATGGTCCAAGAGTCAGAAGAAATTCTTAAACGACAGCATAGGTCGAGAAGTACATCAAATTAAAGTTCTTTACTAGTAGAACATAAACCCACAAATCTGAACTCAAAAGGTTCACTCTTTAAAAAAATAATGCTGTTTTAAAATTCCCAAAAGCTACAATGAAGGTCCTGTTCTACATGCTTTAATGTTATTTTCCTAGTTCAAGTTAGGAAAGTTAAAACTTTGTAAATGCCTATGGGGTTAATAAATAGTTTTTGGGGATAGTTGGTGACTCTTAACTTCCAATGGACGATGGTCCACCAGGAGTTCGACAAAAATATTAAATATTGCATAGGTCAACATGTGCATCATTTTAAATGGGTTGCCTAGCACAGGTGAACACCACAAACAGCACTTAAAAAGGTTGATCCAGTACAAAATGGCAGCTGTTTTCTTGGTTGTAGTAAAATATTGCGTTAGTGGCCACAATTTAAGTGCACTACTAAATCAAAGAAAAAATGCTGCTGCATGCATTATGTATGTTGTTAAATGTACATTGTGAAATTAGTCATGAACAAGCGTTTACTCTAAAAATATTTGGTAAGTAAGCATCAATTTTTTCCATTAAAATCTTCCGTTTTGTACTGGATCAACCTTTTTATGTGCTCTTTGTGGTAGTCATCTGTGCTACGTAACCCATTTAAAATGATGAACATCTTGACCTATGCTACATTTAATACTTTTATCGACCTCCTCGTGGACCATCATCCATTGGAGGTAAAGAGTCACCAACTACCCCTAAAAACTGTTTCTTAAGTCCAGTAGGCATTTACAAAGTTCAATTTTCCAAATTTGAGCTAGAAAAATAACATTAAACCGTATAGAACAGGCCTTTCATTGTAACTTTCGAAAACTTTAAACCATCGTTATCTTTTAACGAATGAACCTCAAAAGGTTCATTCGTTAAAAGATAACTCGAAAGTTCGGATTTGTGGGTTTATGTTCTACTACCTTTAATTTAATGCACTACTTGACCTATGCTCTCATCTAAGATTTTTTTCTGACTTTTTGCAGGCCATCCGTCTGATAAGACAGAACAATTATAGGTACTTCAAAAAGTAGATTAATAAGTGCAGAAATGATTTATCAAGTATTATTGCTATATCTGTAATCGTTCAGAAATCTGGAACCTGTTCCGGGACTTTTCTTCCACACTGTATAATGCCAGTAACGGAGCTGATATTTCATGTAAAATTAGATATTCTCTGCTGTAAAATAAAGAAGATAAAAAACATTCGAAGCTGCACAATTAATTGTTAGTTCAACATTTGATTTCAACATTTATTTATTAATTCAAAACATAAACAGAAATACTAAGATAAAAAAGTTTCAATTAGTAAAATACTATTTTAGTACATGGAGTTGTTGTATAGTTCTGTATTTATTTTAACATACAGAGCTATACTCTCTTTTTTAAAACATTGCACACTATTTATAATGTTTTCACATTAGCAAATCACAGGGCGCTATGAAAAAAGGCAAAAGAAATCGAAATAAAATTTAAAACTATAAGTTATATCAAAATTAAAATGATAAAATTATTCATCAAGCAATATTATTTCAAGTTATAAGAAATAAAATAATGATTGATATGGGTCACTAAACAATCACATCTAAACCTGTTTCTTCATATTTATTTATAAACAATACTTTACACGTACAAGATACATTACTTTATATATTATAAATACAACTGATAATCCTTGCTAACATGTACAGAAACATTTCCATACATGTTACTTGCTTTCTTGCGGCAACACATCAAGAAGAACATCGTAGTTCTTATAAAAATAATAGTATTAAAAGTGTCTGAGATTAAATAAAAAAAAAAAAAAAAAAAAAAAAAAAAAACATGCAAGTAAAAAGATGGTAGCAAAACTAATTAGTAAACGAGGACTTCAAGTACTTATGTTAAAAGCTTTTAAATATCGTAAAGCGTTTCCTTAATAAGAAATAAATATAATTTATCGAAGGACTTATGTATCCTGAAATACTTGACTGAATTCGTTACTAGATAACAAGTTTATCAATAAAACTTACATTAAAGCTTTTTTATTTAATTTATAGTTTTTAATCATGAAATTTAAATAGCCAGTGTTTTAGTAATTAAGGTTAGAAAAGCAACATTCTGTAAGTCATTAAAGGATGTGATCTAATTAATTATCTCTTGTATAAATTAAGAAGATCGTTTAGAAATAATTTTTATTGGTTTAAAGGGTACCAATATAATAATTAAGGTGTTGGAAAAGAATTAGTAATTGCATGTCATGTAAAATCAGTTATCCAAGTCAAATTTCTCATTAAGAATTAATGGAGCACAAATCAAAATCTGCAAAGTTTTAATTAAAAGGGTTATTTCCCTTCTCTCGGAACAGAAGGGTTTGACAGTTAATTATTTTCTTCTGACAAACTTTTGACAGCTGCCATCAAATTACTTTACAAAAAAAGGAATATTGACCACAACAACCCCTTTCTTTCATGGAAGCCATTTTACATCCCCAAGGTAAATCCCTCATTATTTACATGACTGACAGTATGTGAGAGATTGTATTTTACATCCAAAAAAGAGAAACTGTAATTATATGAAACACCAATCTATTTTTTTCAACCCTTTCTTTTAATTTCAATTCAGATTCTCTTAAGATCTTAAAATTTGTCTCCGCACAGAAAGTTGTCTACACTTATTGATTAAGTGATATATATACAGGGTGTAACTGAAATACTTGTACAAACTTCAGGAGGTTATTCCTGGAGTCAAAACAAACCAAACATTTCTTATAAACAAATGTCCTTCCTGTTTATCGCAATTTATCACTTTTGTGTTTTCTTATAAATGGTGTAGTTTTTATGAAATTTAACGTCAAAGTTTTTAACCAGCCTCCTTTTGAAATTTTTGACGATTTTTTCATTTTTTTATATAATAGAATATTACTAGTATAGGGTATGTGCCAAATTTCAACACTCTACCTTTTATGGTTTCCGAGAAAACATTATAATGTAAAAAAACACAGACGGACTGAAAACGGTGCATATTAGTACATATGTTTATAAGAAATGTTTGGTTTGTTTTTTGTCAACCTAGGAATAACCTCCTGAAGTTTGTCCAAGTATTTCAGTTATACCCTGTATTATAATAATTAATATTAAAAGTAAGATACGTTATAAAATAATACATTTTTATAGAAATATATAATTTAAAAATAAAAAATAATGTTTTTTAAAAGTAATATTGAAATAACCAATAAAATAACACATACAAAAACTGTATTACTATGGGTTGTTCGTATCCCCGTGTATCTGATAGGCTATTTACCTTTTACATCTATATATACACAAGTATTTTACGTAACATTTTGGGAAAATGTTGAAATTAAAGACATTTTTTAATGAAATATTCCTGGGGTTTTACTGAAAACGTTTGGCCATGAATATTTAAATGAGAGATTGTACGCTATGTAAATAAATAAATAAAAATAAAAATGCTCTTTTGCATAATTTTTCCTTTGGTGATTATTTACTGTGAGTTACTATTGTTAGGTACACCTTTACACTTATTTATTTTATTTCACAAGAATTACATTTTAAAATGATGTTTTCCTGAGTCCTACATGTACACTTGTAGGCAAAACCTATGTAAACAAATAACATTATTAGCTTGCAGAAACTAACGCTCACAGTTTTACCACTCAACTAACATCGAAACAGGTTATACTGTGCCATATGGTTTACCTTTTTATTTGTTACAATTATTATTAAAACCCTCGCATTAAGATTGAACATAGTGAATATACATAAATAAACTTATCTAGTTATGATATAAGTAAAATATATTATTTAAAACCTATTTAAAAATCAATTTATTTTTATTGGTGAAAATTATAATACTTTACCTTCCTCTTCAATATGGAGCGTAAAATTGCAAAATAAAGGTGCACAAACCAAGTAACCTTAGAACAGATGTTTACCAAAACTGTTTAGTTAAATGAGGAAACTATCTAAGCTTTAAAACGGAACTGCTAAAAATTAAAAAAAATATTTTAGTTTTAAATTTCTCAAATAAGAAAATGAACAAGAAAATTGGCAGTTTATTTACTCAATTTAAAACGATTTTAATTCAAGTGCATTCTTATCACAAATTTGTTGGTTGGTTCTGAATGAATCAACTACATTACATTAAATTACTTGTTCATTTAGTCAACAAAGACACTTTGGTAGAACAGCAAATAAAGCAATTATTCACGCAGAAATAAATAATTGGTTAACTACTCACATCTAACTACAGACCAATATGTTTGCTGCCAAATTTTGCAAAAATCTTCGAATCTGTGGTAAAAGAACAGTTAGTAAAATACAATGATAGATATGACATGTTTTCAGTAAGTCAGCATGGATTCAGAAGCAAAAGATCGAAAAATAGTGCTGTGATCGACTTGACAAATGATAGCCTTAAATCATTGGACGATTCAAATGTTAGCCTTGGGATGATGTGCGACTTGTCTAAAGCCTTCGATTGTGTGAGGTATGATATTTTGCTAGCAAAACTCGAATGTAACGGTATCAAAGGACACTGCTTAAGATGGTTTGGTTCTTACGTCCAGAACAGAAAACAACGGACAACAGTAACATTAATTAATGTTAAAATAAACTCAGAATGGAAAGTAGTCCCTCATGGTGTTCCATAGGGATCTGTTCTCGGTCCTTTGCTCTTCTTGATATACATTAATGACCTCCTTTTCCTGTGCAAAGAAAAGATAGTGATGTACGCTGATGACACTACAGCACATGTAACCAGACAAATTATAAGTGAAGTGGAGCAAGCGACGAGTGATCTGATAGAGATTTTAGATGAGTGGTTTGCAGCTAATGGGCTAAATTTGAATAAGGAACAAACAAGCATAATACAGTTTAAAACTCAAACAGTAGTAAATGATGCAAACAAGTACGATGGGGCGATATCAGAGACAGTGAAATTGCTTGGTCTAGTTTTTGACTCAACACTCAAATGGAAAGCGCACATAGCAAATATATTTTCGAGGCTGAACAAGGCAATATTTAACATGTCATGTCTGACTCATATAGCGAGCAGGAGAATTAAGTTAGTGTCCATATTACGCCATGATATGATTATGTGGGGACGTTCAAATCACTGGGAAAATATATTTCGAGCCCAAAAGAAAATTATAAGAGTCATGATGGGTATGAACCCAAGAGAATCTTACAGAAGAACATTTAAAGAACTTGGTATTCTTACATTCCCAGGATTGTATTTGTTGGAAGTAGTAAAAAATGTACTTGAAACTATATATTCTTACCAACAAAATAATGTGAACCACGACCATAATACTAGAAGTAAAAATAAATTACATAGATTAAGAAAATATAAAAATAATCCATTATTTAGCGGAATACAAATTTATAATAAAATACCACAGAAATACAAAAGCTTGGGGAATGCCAATCAGCTCTATAGAAAGTTCAGGCAGTTTCTAGTTGACCGAAGCTATTACTCCGTCTCCGAATTTCTGCAGGATGAGGTCGTTATATTTTAGATACACTGAAAAATAATTGATTAAGTATGGTATTGTTTATAAATTATTGATTAGTTGCTGATTTAACCTCTTTGTTTTGTTATTTATTCTTATTTAATTCTTTAGGTTAGTAATTTTGTAACAATTGACGAGTCACCAGTTAGTAGCAGATTATCTCTTTAACACTGATGTAATTTTCTGTGACAATAAATCATTTCATTTCATTACTACTAATTACTGACTAAATATAAAATGTTTTTGCATAAAACAAGTGTTTTTAAGAAATGTTTCCGAACCTATAGTACGAGGTACAGTCAAAATGTTCCCGGAATCGATGTCCAGAGACACACAGCGTGGTTGCCGGTGGGAATTTCGTCGTCTATCAGTTAGTACTACTCCTGGAGAAGTAATAAAGGTAGTGTGAGTATCGCCCAGCAGCCATTGTTCCGTGGAGAGCACTTTTCGTGTATTTGCGTGTTTAATTTTTTGCATTTTGAAAATTTTTTAATTAACAGCTAAAAAACATTAAATTTGTTTTTTACTTCAAAAATCATCTTCTGGGATACTTAAAATGTCAATTCAAGCATTAGGAATTATGGCGATGAAGAAAAGCCAGTTTTACGAAAGGCACAAACGTTTTCGTAAAGGTTGCATAAACATTGAAGATGACTCTCTTCGTCAACACCCTTCGACTACAACCACAGAAGACAACATGGAGCGAGTTCCGCAAACTGTCCATGCAAATAACAATTGATGATATCGTATATAAGGTAAATTTATCCACACAAAAGTTCTTATGCGCATAAGAGATGCCATTAGGAGGGAACGGCATAAGAAATGAGATGAAAACGATTGTATTTTGCTGCATGACGATACTCCTGCACTTCGATTCTTGTTAATACGTAACTACCTAGTCAAGCACCACGTTACCACGTTGGAACATCCTCCATATTCGCTTGACCTCATGCCGGCCGATTTCTTACTATTCACGCCGTAAAAACATCAATAAAAGTAAATCGATTTGCAGGTGCTGAAGCTGTCAGTAAAAATGCGATAAAAGTATTGAAATACGTTTAATAAAATAAGTGTCAAAAGTGTTTTGACCGTCTGTATGATTGTAGGGACACGTGTATTGTTGTAGGAGAAGAGTATTTTGAAGGAATATAGGTTTGTAAGATTTTGTCTTTATTCAATAAACATATTTCCACCAATTCCGGGAACTTTTTGACTATACCTCGTATAATTTTTTCAGACTGTTAGTATGTGTTTATTATTGTATAAATTTGTTCATTACAATAAGATTGTTTCGGTTTTTGTATATACGAGTGCGATTCTGCTTTCTATATTTGTGTTTTGTATTTTGTTATGTTTCTTATATATAAATTGTATTGTTTATACAGATGTACAATACTTTTTTTAATTTTTTTATACAAGCTTAATCAAGTTTTGTTACTTATATTCCTGTTTATATATTAGATATGGTTTTAAGTTAGGAATAGGGAATATTATTAAAACTGCTGCATAAGTCCGTTTAGGTTAAGTGTTTATAAGCAGGCAAATGTTATGTGTTTGTTATCAAGACTGGTCAGTGATAACTAGTATTTCTATGCCAACAATGTAAAAAACTTTTATAATTTTTATATAAAATAAATCATTTTTTCATTATTATTTCATTAATATATAATATTCCTAAGTAATAATAAATGAGTTTCTTATTATTTTAATGTAGCTTCATTTGAATTGAATTATTTGAACCAATAAATACAATACTTAATTTAAATTATATTTTCTAAATAACTCGCATTTATTCCTAAATTTTACTTTATTCTTAAAACAATCATTATTTTTTTATTTTCTGTGAGCCTTTTAGTAAACGACTTACCTTAAGTGGTGCGAGTTAGTGATTTACTACATCAACCCTTGGTTAATATACATTTTCGTTTAACCTGTAACACAAATTACAACGTATTAGATACATTATACTAATAGCACAGAATATAGACAGATATATTCTGTCTGTCTATATTCTATGCTAATAGGAAAACAATAATATACGTTGAATTACATATGTATTCTAGAGCTGATTACTTTAACTTCACTGCGTAGTTCCATCATTACCAAAAAGCATTAAAACAACATTGCATTAGCATTATTAACTAGACACATTTTGACTAACAATATTAACCAAATTGTATTGTAACTAACATTGTCTATTAGTAATAACTAAATACATTGTAACGTTATTAAAACTCGTAGTATTGCGACTAAATCGATTTTATACACCTAAATTCATTGTGTTTAACATTGCTTTTAACATTATTAACTGACGCATAGAAAGTAGCATTTTTGTAATTTGTATAGTAATTTTCACTTACGATATTTTGTAGTTCAACATTTAAGCAATGTCATTAAAAAGTTTCGTAATTATGTTTTAGAACTGATATTACTACAATTAAGCGGGTTTGAGTTTAAAGTCAGGAGGACCAAACCGTTGATAACTTATTTTTAGATATTAGAAAACGTTGTCAGTGATATATATATATATATATATATATATATATATATATATATATCGTAATAATATAATTTGTTCAATAATATAAAATAATTATAAGATACCAGCTGTTTACCCGTGTATTAACGTATAAACAGCTAGGGATTAACATATAAACATTTCCAATTGGGGACATGATTCTAATGATAAACATATAAACTAAAAATTAACTTTTTTAGTTTATTTTGTGTTATATTGCAATAAGCATCATTTAGCTTATTGAAAAAGTGTTAATTTTATTCGTTTTTATTTAACACCTGATGATGTCAAATAAATAAAGTGCCTCCATTACATTACCCTTATTACCCTCAATACCACTTTACGTGAAGAGCTGGGTGGGTGGGTCAATACCACTTTACGTGTAGGTGTGGGCGGGTGGTTCAATACCACAGTACGTGAAGGGCTGGGTGGGTGGGTCAATACCACTGTACGTGAAGGGCTAGGCAGGTAGGTCAATGCCACTGTACGTGTAGGTGTGAGCGGGTGGTTCAATATCACAGTACGTGAAGGGCTGGGTGGGTTGATAAATACCACTGGGGTGGAGCCCTTGAGTTGGAGGTAAATGAAACCATGCCAAAAACCGTCCAGGGACTAAACTCTACAACTTTCTTAAGTTTCATGGCGATCCGTTGATTAGTAATGCATAAAGGATAAACACACATACGTTCATTTTTATATGTTATAAAGTTTAGCTGAAAGGTATTTTATGTAATGTATTCTAGTATCTTTTACAAAACAATATTTAGTAATAGTAGTATGGAAACACCGATCCTAAGACGTCCCATGGTGAGTTTTCGTCCCACGGTGACTCGAGGGTGGGGGGTTTTAATTGGTTTTTAATTGACCTTAATGAGTTTTTAATTGACCTTAATGAGTTTTTAATTGACCTTAATGAGTTTTTAATTGGCCTTATTGAGTTTTTAATTAACCTTAATGAGTTTTTAATTGGCGCTAATGGGATCGGGTGGGGGAAGTCACGTGACCACCCCGAGCTCTGATTGATGACGTCATCCAAGATGGCGGCTCCCGCCAAATTTCCTAACCTCACTTTTCCCAAATTTCCCTCCCAAATTTCCCTCCAAATTCCCACGTCATACTATATATAATAGACTCTTAACCTAACTTTTACCACGTTATACTATATAAAATACACTCTTTAACATGTTACACTATATAAAATACGCTTACTTCAAGATGGCGACCGGATCCAAGATAGCTGCCAGACACAGTGCTACCACCTACCCTCCAAAATTTCGTAGTTATACTATATAAAATGTATTATTTCATACATATATACTCTATGTGCCAACTGGGTCCGATCCAATATGGCGGCTCCCGCCAAATTTCCTAACGTCACTTTTCCCAAATTTCCCTCCCAAATTTCCCTCCAAATTCCCACGTCATACTATATAAAATAGACTCTTAACCTAACTTTTACCACGTTATACTATATAAAATACACTCTTTACCATGTTACACTATATAAAATACGCTTACTTCAAGATGGCGACCGGATCCAAGATGGCTGCCGGACACAGTGCTACCACCTACCCTCCAAAATTTCGTAGTTATACTATATAAAATGTATTATTTCATACATATATACTCTATGTGCCAACTGGGTCCGATCCAATATGGCGGCTCCCGCCAAAACAGCTACAGGTCTACAGCATGCACAAACATATTACGTAGATACTCACCCTGTATGGTCGGTAGAATGTCAGTGCAAAAGCCTCTCAAGGAACGTCTGCATGTACAGACATGAAAAGGTTACGCAACACGACCTTGCATACACACCTGGCGTCTAGACACCCGACCACGTCCGCCTTAGCGGTTAACCTCGAGAAAGGCCACCTGTCGTCTAGACACCGGACCTCGACCGCCTTGGCGGGCAACCTTGCGTGAACACCTGGTGTCTAGACACCCGACCTTGAGTCAAAGACAGACATGAAAATGTTACGTAACACTCAATGATCGGTGACAGACACGAAATAATGTAACATGTAATGCCAGATAGGTCCTCCAAGTCCACTTCCGGTCCACTTCCGGGATGACACTTCCGGGAAGATACTTCCGGACTTCCGGTTTACTTACGGTCCACTTCTGGGACGGCACTTCCGGGAAGATACTTCCGGACTTCCGGATTACTTCCGGTCCACTTCCGGTCCACTTCCGGGATGGCACTTCCGGGAAGATACTTCCGGACTTCCGGTTTACTTCCGGTTCACTTCCGGTCAACTTCCGGGATGATACTTCCGGACTTCCGCGATGGTACTTCCGGGATGATACTTCCGGACTTCCTATGTGATATAACACATACAGCCACTGAGTCCAGAGTTCGGTTAGGCGTGTCGGGTGTGGCTCACCTTGCTCAAGGTTGGGTTTGGTCGCCTTTCCCAGCCTTGTCTGGGCGGGTGCGGTCACTTTAGCTGGGTATAAATACGCCTCACTCACAACGGCTGCCAGTGTGCCTTCCCATTGTGGACCATCGAGTATCTACCTGCCTGTACACCGCTCTTCCGCTGCGCAACTTTGAACCTTCAATTTGAGTAAGTATCCAACGTACATAAAACAACTACCTTACAACCACATTTAGTTACTAAAACATTCAATAGTATACCGTATACTCATTAACATATTAACTTCAGATGTAGAACACTAAAAACTCATAACTTAATCATACCACTCGCTCATAAGCTTAGCATATAATTATTACAAGTAAGTTGGCATAGATACCAAACACAACCTCACATTTTAAACATAACCTAAAATATAGTTGAATATTTGTTACTGTTTTTGATTTGCGTAGTATCCATTAAAATACTATATTGATTCACGTAGTAGTAGCTTAACCATATATTTCGATGATTTCAGACCAAAACTCAGTCAGTCTACGAAATTCAAATTGACAACATCTCTACTCTCTCTCCAGCTACCATCTACTATTATTACAAGTAAGTTGGTATAGATACCAAACATAACCTCAAATATTAAACATAACCTAAAATACACCAGGGTATTAACAAACACCATCCTCTAGAGTATATGAATTCTAAAACGTTTCATCATTTGTTGCAGATCAACTATCCTCACAGAAACCTGCTACAACTCCATCAATAGACCTCCTACGGCAACCGCAACCATCTAATAGATGTAAGCCCTTATATATATCATTACAGTAGTAACTCAGTAACCCTAGTACTCCTAAGCAAATTTTAGACTTAGATTACCGTTCTCTTTACGGTATTTGCATAGATTACCTTAATGAACATGTTACCAATACAAATTGTCCGTCTGTTGCAGATCAACATGAATCCCAACCAGGCTCCCTGCCCTAGATGTGCTAAGGCCGTGTCTAAGGCGCACATAGCTCGCCACCTCAAGAGCTGCACTGGGCCTACAAGAACCCGGGAGCCTCAACGTCCTTGCCCTTCCTGCGGGACGATGATTACCCTTTCCAACCGCAGCCGTCACCTCAAGAAGTGCAGCCCAGCTCACCTCAAGAGGAAGGCCGAGGAACCTATCCCCTCCACATCCAAGGCTGCTCGCTTAGAGATCGACCCCCAACCGTCAACCAGCACCTCTTCTACCATGTTTGAAAGTAGCCGATCCTCCATCGCCTCTGCCTACAACACAATCAAAACCACTCTTGGGGATATAGCTGGAATCCTCCACATCAGGGAAATAGAGAAGGCTTTTGGGGGTCGGATGAAGACGTATTGTATCGATAACAATCCAGGTATGAAGGATCCTGCTGAATTCCTAAAAAAGACTAGACCCCTGTTTGTCGAAAAGATTTTGGAGCACGCAGGAGAGGAAAACATAAAGTGCAACTTTGTGTTCCTCGCCGAGTTCAAAAAACCAGTCGGGGTCAAGCCTCAGTACCAGGAATTGAACTTTAAGACAAAGAACCATGTCATTCTTCCAACCACTGATATTGAGAGCTACGTCAAGGATGCGGAGAAGAAGATGCTGACGGAGATGGATGAGTTCCAAGCCAAAGGCTCGGGGTGGACGCTACACAAGATCATAAGTCTTCAACTGGCAATAAACCGATATGTACCACTCAAAGGTTCTACCTACATGGAGCTTCCCAAGCAAATATCCACCAAGAAAGCCGTCTTGAACATCCAGAACAACGACAACAAGTGTTTCCTGTGGTCAGTGCTAGCCGCTCTTCATCCCGTAGAATATGTAGACGCCCCTCATCAAGTTCACCACTACCAACCCTATGAGGATGAGCTTACGCACTATTGCAAAGGCATCGACTTTCCCGTAAGCTTGACCCATGTCACGCTATTCCAGAAGAGATCCGGTATATCCATCAATGTATACGCCTACGACGACAAGTATGACATTTTCCCATTACTCATTACAGATGAAGAGAAAGACATTCACATTGACCTTCTCTATATGACGGATAAAGACAACACACACTACGCACTCATCAAGGACCTTTCAAAACTAGCCTGCAGCCAACTATCTAAACATGGCCACAAGACCTGGATATGCCGGAGATGCTTGATCCATTTTGGACGAGAAGATCTTTTGACAGCCCACAAGGAATACTGCAGCCGGCAAGACGCTGTGAGGATCGAGATGCCCAAACCAGGAACAACTCTGAAATTCAAAAGCCATAATCGCTCAATGAGGGTACCGTTCACCATATACGCGGATTTTGAATGTATGCTCAGCCCTATTGTAGAGTCATCGTTCATCGGACCAAGAAGAAGGTACACTGAAAAGTACCAGAAGCACGAAGCCATTAGTTTCTCATACTATGTTGTCCGAGCTGAGGGAGAGTGTGAGAGACCAAACAACTACTTTGGAGATGATGCCTCTAAGGTGTTTGTGGAGAGAATGTTGGACGAGTCCAGGAAAATCCACCACCTTTACTCGAGGGAAGCTGCGATCCCCATGGAGCTGACTGAGGAGGACGAAAGGAACTTTACGACATCACAACACTGTCACATCTGCGGAGAAGTGATGGAAGAAGATCGTGTACGAGACCATGACCATCTGACAGGTAGATTCAGAGGGGCTGCCCACAACGCCTGCAACTTAAAGTACAGGAAGCCTACCTTCATTCCCGTGTTCATCCATAACCTCAGTGGGTATGACACGCATCTTTTCATCAAGATGTTTGGTCTCAATAACGAGACCATCAACGTCATACCCAACAACGAGGAACGATACATATCGTACACGGTCGATGTTGATGGAGGCCTAAAGTTAAGGTTTCTCGATTCCTTGAGATTCAAGGCAGGTAGCCTCGACACTCTGGTCAAGGACCTGACTCTGGAACAGTTTCAACACACTTCGAAATTCTTCTCCGGCGATCAACTCAAACTTCTCACCCAAAAAGGCATCTTCCCAAACGACTACATGACGGACATGGACCAATTCTCCGAAACATCTCTACCAGCTGAAGAACTCTTCTACAATAGATTGAACATGTCTCACATCGAGAAAGAGGATTACCAGCACGCCCTGAATGTGTGGAACGTCTTCAACGTGCAAGATATGAAGGAATACACATTATTATACAACCAGACCGACGTACTTCTCCTGGCTGATGTTATGGAAAACTTTAGGGATGTCTGCCTCTGCACTTATAACCTTGATCCAGCGTGGTATTTTACGGCTCCAGGACTGGCATGGGATGCCATGTTGAAGACAACCAAGATCAAACTTGAACTGCTTTCCGACTCCAACATGATGCTGATGGTTGGTGAAGGTATCAGAGGAGGAGTCACCCACTGCTCCCACAGATATGCCAAAGCCAACAACAAGTTTGTGGAGGACTATGATAATAAGAGTCCAACCACTTACCTTACATACTTAGACGCAAACAATTTATACGGATGGGCCATGAGCCAGTATATGCCCTACGGGGACTTCAAGTGGGTTGAGGACACCAAGATAGACGTAACCAAGATTCCAGACGACTCGCCAATTGGATACATCCTGGAGATGGACCTGGATTACCCCCAAGAACTGCATGACGCACACTCCGACATCCCACTGGCACCAGAAAGAAAGACACCCCCGGGATCATCACACATCAAACTTCTTACCACCCTCTTACACAAGGAAAAATACGTCACCCACTACAGGAATCTCAAATTGTACCTCTCCCTCGGAATGAAATTACAGAAGATTCACAGAGCTATAAGTTTCGCCCAAAAAGACTGGTTAAAGAAATACATCGACCTCAACACCCGTATGCGCACACAGGCCAAAAATGAGTTTGAAAAGGACTTTTTCAAGCTCATGAACAACTCGGTGTTCGGCAAGACGATGGAAAACATCCGCAATAGGGTGGACATAAGGCTTGCTACTCAAGAGAAGCAGGTAGAGAAATGGATGGCAAAGCCCAACTTTAAACACCGGACCATCTTTGTCGAACATTTGGCCGCCGTTCACATGAGTAAAACACGCTTACTCTACAACAAGGCGATATACGTGGGCATGAGTATACTCGATATCTCGAAAACCCTGATGTACGACTTTCATTACAACGTAATCAAAAACAAATACAATGAGAATGCCAAACTGCTGTACATGGACACAGACTCCTTAACTTACTTAATCAAAACCGAGGATCTCTACGAAGATATAAAAAATATGATTGACCATTTTGACACCAGTGATTACCCAGAGCCGAATAGATATACCATGCACCGTATAAACAAAAAGGTGTTGGGGAAGATGAAAGACGAGCTGTGCGGAAGAATAATGTTTGAACATGTTGCTCTCCGAGCCAAAATGTATGCAAGCCGTTCGGAAAAGAAAAATGTCAAGGATGATGGAGTGATCAAAAAGTCAAAAGGAGTAAAACAGTCAGTAGTAAAGGAAACACTAAAGTTCGAGGACTACATGGATTGTTTGAGAGATCGCAAAGAGAAATACTCGACGATGAACATGATAAGGAGCTATAAGCATGATCTTTATAGCGTCGAACTAAACAAAATATCACTATCAGCTGCCGACGACAAGAGATACATCATGGAGGATGGTATCGGAACACTACCTTGGGGTCACTACTCCATCCTTAAAGATGTTATGATTGGCCTCACTATAAACGAAGGTCTAACAGCAGATTAAACAGAGGAATAAGACGGGAGCGCAAGAGTGTAGGAGGTAGCAATTAGAAGAAGAAGGTCGGCTACCACTTTCCGCAGCGGGGAAGGGCTGCGGAATCCCATAAAAACAATGACCCACAACGCCCAATAGACCTTCAAGAACCGGCTACGCCCAATCAACCTTCAAGAACCGGCAACGCCCAATCAACCTTCCAGGTTGAATACCAGGTATAAATACGCCTCACTCACAACGATCGTCAGTGTCCCAGAGACCATCAACATGTACGGAGAATCTGACGCTACTACTGAACAAGCACCCATCCTGGACGGTGACTACAACCCAGTCGTCAAGCAAGACGGGTGGAACTCTACAAGGACTTTATGTGGCGAGAACATGGCATTAGAAATAGATGGTATGCTCAACCACGTGACGAATACGAATGGAAATGGCACGAAGAGGACATGAAGTTTATGAGTGAAGTAAATCCAATAATTGAGGAGCATTGGAAGTCGATAAGTTCGGAACAGGATTATCTCCAGGCGTACCTCGACACTGTGGATTGGATGGACCTAAAGAACTTTGTACGTGGTATTCATTACAACAGGAACTGTCGCAAAAGAAAACTTGCAGATTTAGAAATGGAAAAGCACATAGCGCAGGAAAAGAGACTACGGGAAAAATTTCATACTTACGTTTCCTTCACTTTTTATGAAAAATAAAACACACTTGAAGGAGCACAAGAGTGCAGGAGGTAGCAAACAGAAGAAGGTCGGCTACCACTTTCCGCAGCGGGGAGGGGCTGTGGAATCCCTTAAAAACCAATAAATACTTTGGTTTACAACAATTTCCATTAGTTATGAATTGGACACAATTCAATACAAATTATGAATGTGAGAGAAATCATCGCCAAAGAGCTACACGCTCCAGCCAGAAGAACATTTCCCACCAGACCTGTAAACCCGGGTTTTATTAACCCACGTAAGGTTAACCCAGGTTCACCTGCGTTGCTAGAGGATGATGTAATACTCGATTATACAAACACGATCTCAGCAACCTGTACTCATTTCCAGTTTAGACACGAAGGAGTAAACATCACAAGATGAGTCAAGTGTTTATCGTGTTAAATAATCCCGATCCTACTGAGGGGTTCAGTAGTGATGATGCGACTCTCCTAAGGTTCTACAAGAACGGGGAAAATGTCGATACTGTTTCAGTGTACAGGTACTCCAGAACGATTGATGTATCCGAATACGATAGAGTGGATATTCTAGCTTATGGTTTTTTACCGAATGTCAAACAGAGCGTAAATGAGGATGAATATAGTATAAAAGTTTCTCAGTCGTGTGTTTGTTTTAAACACTCTCTGGATTTGACTAACATCAACACATTGAAGCTATATAGCGACCTGTATGCTAATAAAGCGCTGGAAAGAATTAATCACTTTGATATAGATTCGCCTATTGTGGAAGAAACATCAGATTCTGAATCGAGTGAGGGGGAGGGGGATATGGAGGAATAAAAATCTTAAAATTAACAAGGAGTGAGGTAATGGTGGAGTAAGAAGACGGATGGGAGCACAGGAGTGCAGGAGGTAGCAAATAGAAGAAGAAGGTCGGCTACCACTTTCCGCAACGGGGAGGGGCTGTGGAATCCCTTAAAAACCAATAAATACTTTGGTTTACAACAATTTCAATTAGTTATGAATTGGACACAATCCAATACAAATTATGAACGTGAGAGAAATCATCGCCAAAGAGCTGCACGCTCCAGCTAGAAGAACATTTCCCACCAGACCTGTGGAAGTCAAAGGAATAGACGACCTGTATCAGGCTGACTTGGTGGAGATGATACCATACTCAAAGTTTAACAAGGGCTACAAGTACATTCTCACAGTAATCAACTGCTTTACCGAATACGCTTACGCAATACCAGTCAAGGACAAGTCTGGACAGGAAATCGTCAAGGCCATACAACCTGTTTTGGAGGAGAATCGGATGACGCATCTGCAAACCGACATGAGAAAAGAATTTTACAACGCTGGATTCGCCAAGCTAATGAAGAAACACAACATTAATCATTACTCTGTGTACAGCGAGAAGAAGGGAGACATAGTGGAGAGATTCAATCGTAGTCTCAAGTCTCTAATGTGGAGAAAATTCACAGAACTAGGCAACTACCAATGGATTAAAATCCTACCCGACCTGTTGGAAGAGTACAACACGAGAAAACATAGAACAATTGGCATGGCACCTTTTGAGGTGAACAAAAAGAACGAGGATTTGGTCAGACGAAACATTAACAAGAATAGACAAAAATATAAGAAGAAGGAAAAGATCGAGTTCAAAGTGGGTGACAAAGTAAGGATAAGCAAGTATAAAAAGGTTTTCGATAAGGGATACCTACCCAACTGGACAAACGAGATTTTTACTTTGGAAGCGGTGCGTCCAACTGTACCGACTACATATTACCTAAAGGATTACCGCAACAACATGCTTAAAGGAAGTTTTTACGGAAAAGAACTGCTCAAGACCAGACACGGAGACGTATACCTGGTGGAAAAGGTGTTGAGGAGAAAGGGTAACAAAGTGCTGGTTAAGTGGCTTGGCTTTGATGATACTCACAATTCGTGGATAAATAAAAGTGAACTTGTGTGAATTACTTTGTTTGAGCTTAGACATTAAGATGAAAACACCCAAATTGCCTATCGTAAACTATGACACATACTGTGGAGGAGATATGAAGGAAAGGAGCAAACACAGTGATCTGCTGCCAAACCATGTTCGATGTATCATGTGTGGACCTTCAAAATCCGGCAAGACTAATGTAATGTTAAACTTGTTGTTTAATGCGAATGGACTAAAGTTTGAAAATGTCTACGTGTTTTCAAAATCACTTCATCAGCCAAAGTATAAGTTGCTAGAGAAGGTACTACTGACTATACCCGGTATAGGATATTTCCCTTTCACAGACAACGGTGAGGTGATTCATCCAAACGAGGTGATGGAACACTCTGTGATGGTGTTTGATGATGTCGCATGTGAAAAGCAAGACAACATCAGAAACTACTTTACAATGGGACGACACCAGAATGTTGATACTTTTTACCTGTGTCAAACATACAGTAGAATACCCAAACAGCTGATTAGGGACAATGCAAACTTTATTATTGTGTTTAAGCAAGATGACAGAAATCTAAGACACATATACGATGATCATATAAATACGGACATGTCTTATGGGAGATTCAAAGAGTTGTGTGCCACCGCATGGAACAGTGGTAAGAACAAATTCGTTGTAGTGGACAAAGAACGTAACATCAAGGATGGTAGATACCGCGTCGGACTCGACGAGTTTGTCAAAGTTTTACAACATGATGCTGAAGGTTAGTTTTAGTCAGCCTCTTGTGACTAGAGAGTACCACCTACCGATGAATGAGGATCGTAAATCATTGATTGTGCAAAAAATGACGTTAGACAGGCTACGTTTTAAAAGGCGAATAGATACGTTGGAAGCAACAGTTTTGGGCCCACTTCTTTTGCTGCATATTGCGAAACAGAGAGACTTAAGAACAGAAGAAACAGAAAAACAGGAAAACGGGAAAACATGAAAACAGGAAAACAGGAAAACAGAAAAACAGGAAAACAGGAAAACAGGAAAACAGGAAAACAGGAAAACAGGAAAACAGGAAAACAGGAAAACAGGAAAACAGGAAAACAGGAAAACAGGAAAACATGAAAACAGGAAAACAGAAAAACAGGAAAGCAGGAAAACAGGAAAACAGGAAAACAGGAAAACAGGAAAACAGGAAAACAGGAAAACAGAAAACAGGAAAACAGGAAAACAGGAAAACAGGAAAACAGGAAAACAGGAAAACAGGAAAACAGGAAACAGGAAAACAGGAAACAGGAAAACAGAAAAACGGAAAAACAGAAAAACAGGAAAACAGGAAAACAGGAAAACAGAAAAACAGGAAAACATGAAATCAGGAAAATAACCTGAGGGGATTCCGTAAGAATATGGATGGGAGCACAGATGTGCAGGAGGTAGCAAGAAGAAGGTCGGTTACGACTATCCGCAGCGGGGAGAGACTGTGAAAACTCAATAAATAAGGATGTGATATCTTAAATTACTTATTCGACAAGATGACGTTCAAGGATGAACATCTTATACGAGAAATAAAGATGCTGCAGGATAGTATAAGGCAAAAGTTGCGCGATATTAAAAGCAGTTCAATTCAAACACAACGTTCGTTGGAAGTACAGTACAAACCGTTGATTGGTCCACTAAAACAGTTGACGGAGACGGTTGTTGCTGCCAAAGAGATCAAGCAAGAGCCCAAAGAGGAGAATGAAGAGGAAGTGGAGGAGGAGGAGGAGGAGGTTTTTGAGCCTGAGCAGGCATCTGGAAGACCGTCTTTAGCGTCAGAGTTTGACGCATTTATTCGTGCAAACAACATTGGAGACATGTTAAGCACCTACCTTCAGTTTATTCAAACGGACGATAAGGAAGAAGCTGATTTCACGTACGGCATTCACTATGATGGCAACGAGTGGAAAATGGGATCATATCCGGTTAGCTTTTCCGATAACGATATAGTTATAAATGGAGTTGAATACAAGGGAACACCTGGACTGTTTGAGTTGATTTTCAAGAAACATCCGCAGAGTGGATCGTTCAACGACAATGATTTAAAAGTGTACAAGCAAATGTTGGAGGCAACTGGTGTTCACAAGCGTGAAGATGGCAGAGGAATAAAATCCAACAGAGGCTACAAGTACACGAATATTATATCAAATATGTTTCCACCAAAAAATAAGAAGAAACTACCCTTACTACATGCTTCTCCAGCGTCTAGAAAAAGACCAAGTCAACCACTATCACCATTTATAAAGAGAACAAAGTTGGGAGAGGGTTTGCTAATGGAAGTTGAGAAATCCAAAGTCGACTACCGGTACTGGGATGACCCTAATGAATTGGTTGATCGTTTGCGTCTGTTGTTAGCATCTAAAGAAGCAGGTAACAGTGGTCACAATAATGAGATTATCGCCATTCTGGAGGAGCTCAAGGAGGCGGATATTATAAAAGACTTTGATAACTTTATTTTGTAACCATTATCGTAATGTCTATCGACAAGTTCGGACGTCAGTTAGTTCAAAAAGGTGCTGCTGCTGTGCCCAAAGGAGCACGAGGTGAAGGATTTAAATTGACTCCTGAAGGAAACTATGATATGCAAAATAGAGTTTTAGCAAATATAGGCGATGCAATAGGTGAAAATGATGCAGTCAGTCTAAAGATTATAGGTGAGCATTGTGTATTATTCGAGGATAAATACATTAATGCTAAAAACAGGTTTATAGCAAATGTTCAGAATCCTATTGAAGCAAAAGATGCTGCAAATAAATTGTACGTGGACTCTCTTGTTCCACCTAGATACGGCAGCTTTTGGCACTTTGGGAAAAAACGGTTGGTTGAGGTGGCCGACCCAATAGATGATGCAGACGTAGTTACAAGGAAATACCTAACGGCTAATAGCCCGAAAAGGGCTAAAAGCGGATGGGAGTTTAACAATATGCGATTAACGTCAATCAAAGATCCTGTTGAGCCTCAAGATGCAGTGACTCAAAACTACCTGTCAGGATCTCTTAACGTGGTACGGGAAAAGTGGATTCCTAAACTGATCGCTAATGAGTGGGATTTCGGAGATAAAAAGCTTTCCTCTGTGGGTGATCCAGTCACGATGCAAGACGCTGTAACTATGAATTATCTTGTACGAGCAATGAGCGCATTACTTTACGATATATACTATCGCATATTACCACCTCAAGATCAGATCCACAGTTTGTCTAAAGAGGAGTGGATCGACAAACATATTGTACGACCGTATTTCTTAAACGAAGCTACTAGAGTTAGATCACACGAATAAAAACCCTTGAATTTGAGTAGAGACAGTCATTTGATCTTTATAATACCGAGAGTCAACAAGAAAAAAGTCAGTCGTCATTCAACAGTCAAAGGGTGTGGACTACTAGAGACAGTCGGTAGTTTTGCCAGTTCAGCTCTTAACAAAGGGATCGATCTACTACAAGTGGAACTTCATCTGCCAGGAGGTTACAGGTACTGTGGTCCAGGCACCAAATTAAGGGAGAGGTTAGCTCGTGGTGATCAGGGAATTAACAAGTTGGACGAGGCCTGTAAGGAGCACGACATTGCATATTCCAAATATAGTGACAATCAACACCGTAGACAGGCGGATCAACAGCTGGCCGATAAGGCTTGGAATAGGGTTAAATCATCAGACGCTTCTTTAGCAGAACGAGCCGCAGCTTGGTCCGTGACAACAGCTATGAATGCCAAGAAAAAGCTGGGAGGTACAATGAAGAGACGACGCGTATGCAAAAAGAAAAAGATTGCAAAGTGGCGAGGTAAAGGGTACTATTTAAAGCCTTACAAAAAGGGAGAGGGATACTACTTAAAGCCGTACAAGCAGGGAAATGGATCACCTAAAGTCGTACATAAGAAAAAAAAAAAAAGTTTGCGTTAAAATACTTACCGGATCGGGCTCTTACAAACTTTGACCTGGACAGATATGCACGTAAATTTAGAATACCACATTTTCGAGGTGTTTTTATGAGAGACGCCTTACCACAGAATGTTTGGAAAAAGGAAAGTGCCATTGTTAATTTAGATTCAAACAGTGGGAGGGGTACTCACTGGGTGTGTTACAAAAAAGTGGACAACTTGGTGACGTATTTCGATAGTTTTGGAAACCTACAACCACCACCAGACCTGCTAGAATATTTTCAAGGATGTAAAGTGTTGTACAACTACACTCCGCGTCAGACTTTTGGCTCCAACATTTGCGGTCATTTATGTTTAGAGTTTTTGATGAATCAACTTTAGTATGTGTCTGACTTTTAGAGAGTGAGCAGCATTATGTTTTGTGTGAGTGGAAATAGTTCAGTGTTTGGCTGTAATATTTTTCCTGCAATAGACCTTTCTGAGGGCGATTGGGAAATTGGATTGGTAGATTTTACAACATACAACTCTATACCAAACGTTGAGAAGGGAGTCAATAATTTGTTCCATTACGGTGATAAAATTGTCGACATACCGACTGGTTCTTATGAAATTGACGACATTACACAACTTATCGAACACAAAATCAACGATCCGAATTTAAAGATTAGAGGCAACAGCAATACGTTTAAAGTGGAAATTTACGGTGAAAAGGTAATTGATTTCTCTCAGGAAGACAGCATAGGTTCACTGTTGGGCTATTCCAGATCAAGTCTTGAACCAAATAAATGGCACGTGTCAGACACTCCAGTTGCCATTATTAAAGTGAATGTCATACGAGTCGAATGTAACGTGGTTAGAGGTTCTTTTTAAAACGGTACAGAAGGTCACGTTATTCACGAGTTTTACCCTGCCGTACCTCCTGGGTTTAAAATTGTTGAAACGCCCCGTAACGTCATTTACTTGCCAGTAAGCGTCAAGAGGTTGGAAAACATAACAGTTAGACTCTCCGATCAAGACAATCGTTTGATAAATCTGAGGGACGAAGTGGTCAACATTAGACTTCACTTGAAACGTAAAGATAGGTCTGATTTTCAATAAATTGGATGGACACAGGACAAAATCAATCAGTCGCCTGTTACGTTTGAAACGGTTAACATCAAAGAACAAGGAGTTTTTACAGTCTCTCGGTCTTCGATATGTTGTCCGTAAGTAGTAAAGCGCAATTTGATGAAAGTGTGACAGAGTACGAGTACCGTACTCATGCACCTTTTACATCGACAACTTTTAATCCGGACGATGGGGTGCATATTTCTATTCAACAGCAGGATGGGTTTACATACCCTTGTGAGAGTTACTTACACGTGACTGGTAAATTGACAAAATCTGATGGTCAGACACAGTATGATAGTTTACATTTAGTCAACAATGCCATGGCGTTTCTGATTAACGAGATTAGATATGAGATTGGCGGTGTAATTGTCGATCGATCTAAAAATGTCGGTATAACATCCACTATTAAGAATTTAGTAACCCTAACTCCAGACGATGAGAAGCGATTGATGAACGCTAGTTGGGTTGGAAAAGGATCATTGAATACGGTGAAGGAGTTTTCTTTTTGTATTCCTTTGAAATTGTTAATGGGGTTCTTTGAGGACTACAAAAGAATCATTGTCAACCAAAGACAGGAATTGATTTTGCTCTTGTCTTCGAATGTAATGAACGCCTTGTACAAGGAGGTTGCGGCCACTGATTTTAAGTTGACGATTGATAAGATTTACTGGCGGGTTCCCTACGTAAAAGTGTCTGATGATATGAAGTTGTCATTACTACGGGTGCTGGAACAGGATCGTGTATTGGAAATGCCTTTCAGGTCTTGGGAGTTGCACGAGTTTCCTGAACTTCCCACAAGTACGAGACAATCTTGGACCATCAAGACTTCTTCACAACTGGAAAAGCCACGTTACGTCATATTAGCCTTTCAAACTAGTAGGAAAAATGATTTAACCAAGGACGCTAGTATCTTTGACAAGTGTTCACTGTTGGATGTAAAGCTCTTTCTAAACTCTCAGTACTACCCGTATGATAACATACGTGGTGATGACGCTCTGTTGTATGAAATGTACGCAAGGTTTCAATCTTCCTACTACGGGTCGAGTTCACCCAGTCCCATTATGAGTCGCACAGCTTTTGATTCTTGTCCCGTTTTTGTAATCGACTGTTCCAAACAGTCTGAGAACCTCAAATCAGGACCTGTAGACGTCCGCCTTGAATTTGAATCTTCCACCGCTTTTCCAAAAGGTACAACAGCCTATTGTTTGATTATTCACGACGCCCTAGTCGAGTACAGTCCACTTACTGGAACTGTCAACAGAGTTCTCTAGTGTCGTACACCCTATAAAAGGAAGCTCAGCACCCACTCGGTCTCAGTCGCTGCTCCACCACCACCATTGCATCATCATCCTCCGCTGTTCCAGACACTGATGTCTCTATAGTAGAGTTTCCACTGGTTGACAAGGAAGTTGTACCTACTCTGGTGCCGGTACCGGACAAACGGGATCTGACAGCTTTTCTCAAGGTAATGTACAATCTCAACTCGGGTTTTACTAAATTTGTCACTGTCGGTCTCTTTAATGAATTTCTCTTTCAAGTGGGCATTTTGTTTCACAAGCAAGGCATGCGTAAGTACGTTTTACTAAACAACGCGCAGTTTTCAA
This sequence comes from Stictocephala bisonia, assembly GCA_035578905.1. Taxonomy (NCBI): domain Eukaryota; kingdom Metazoa; phylum Arthropoda; class Insecta; order Hemiptera; family Membracidae; genus Stictocephala; species Stictocephala bisonia. The sequence continues at coordinate 28,039 of JAQJVL010003739.1, read as the reverse complement.
AGTTGAAAGAAATAGAACCTTCAATTACCTATGCTCTGTGTCATAAGGATCAACAAAAGAGATTCACTGAAGTGGACATTAAATACACTATCCGTAACATTTTCAACAAACCTTATGTAGAGCTTTTCGACATAGATAATGAAACCGCTATACTTTTCACTAAAGACGAATGGTTGACCTTTGTCAGCTTATTGCCTTGCATTTCACGGTACATTGAACAGTTGACCTGTGTCGAGCCTTACCTGATTGAACACATTGATCGGGTTATGCGTAGTGATTCGGTCTATGTTCCCCCACCACAGCAAGTAAACGGTTGGGACGCTGACCGTTTGCATGACGAGATTGTTTGGTATAAGAAGACAAAGCCCACAGTAGGTTGATCATAACCATGTCGACACCGGCTGTGGTGCAGTTTCATGGGTTCAAAGACAATCGCAATAGATTTATCGTTAAAGAATTTGTCATTGTGCGTCCTTTTGTAAATGTAAATATAGTTTTCAAGTCTCCTTATCCTAAAAGTAAGTTGAATAGTGCTGCTCGGAAAGCTAACAATTGGTGTGAGCGTAAGTTTCACAAAATACTTTGGGAGGAGGGATGTGTACCTTTTAACTTCAAACTAGTTCGTAGTTTACTAAAACCTTTTGATATAGTCTATACCAAAGGGTTGGAGAAAAAGTTATTTCTTTCCAAATTTCACGGGAATGTTCAGGAACTTGACGAGTCTTGGACAGTTCCCGACATGTATACGTTTTTACCTTGTTGTTTACCGCAACATGCTAGTGATGGCAAGTGCGCCTTAGTAAGTGCTCAGTTTTACTACAATAAGTCGCGTGCTTTTAAATGTGTATAGTTTTACTGTGATAAAAATTGTTACTATCGTATCCCTAGCTCTGTGTGTGTGTGAATGTGTGTGTGCGTATTTGCACAGAGTGCAATAACCGTAACGTCGAGGTGAGGGCGGCCCAAATTCAATAAAAAAGCCCGACTGTTCTCTAAGGCAGCCGTAAAACGCATAAGTCCTGAGGCGGTCCTGCAGCTTGGGGCTGGGCTAATCCCCGTAAGACCTTAAGTCGCAGTCCGGGTCCTCGTACGGTACGTGTATCTGGATGTGTGTAACACTCTATGGCTGGCTTAAACTCTATAAGTCCAGGGTGTGAGTTAGGGATGTTTTAGTAACAAGAAAAAAAAAATAATAAAGAATAAAAGCCCTTTGTAAGTTTGTGCGTCACATTGAAAGGCTTCTCCAAGTAAAGTGGCGGCTAGACTTATAGGGGATCCAAAAAAAGTATAAAATAAAAAACACAAAAATAATACTGGGAGGTAGCAATTTTGTTATGGAGTGGCTATCACCGTAGCTTGCGATGGTTGGGGCAAGTTACAATACGGAAAGTGGGATTATGCCTACTGGGAACACCCACTATAATAAAAAACGCGCCTTTGCACAGAGTGCGTATTTGCACAGAGTGCAATCCCTATACCCCTTGGGTGGTGTGGAAACTTGGGTCGAAAATGGTTACACGGACAGCAATGTACCATTTCAGGCTTCTCATTTTACCCAATTGGGACCTGATTTCGTCGAGAATATTGTTTAGAGCACTCAAAACATCATTGTATATGAGTAATCTTGTGACTGGGAGGTAGCAATTTTGTTATGGAGTGGCTATCACTGTAGCTTGCGATGGTTGGGGCAAGTTACAATACGGAAAGTGGGATTATCCCTACTGGGGACACCCACTATAATAAAAAAACGCGCCATTGCACAGAGTGCAATCCCTATACCTCTTAGGTGGTGTGGAAACTTGGGTCAAGTCAAGACATGTCAATGCACAAAGTGCAATGACTAATCGAGCGTCGGATCAAGGTCACAGACTTGTCAATGCACAGAGTGCAATGACAGGCATGTTCTGTCATTGCACTCTGTGCATAGGAATGCAAGGACAGGCGCTACGACTGGCTCTCAAGGTCAATGGTGAGTATAAAAAGACTCGTATTTCGGCTTTCTTCTCAGTCTACCATGGCATCTTTTGTCGAACGTTTCAACGCTGCTACTCCGATGAATTATATTACTGTCAAGGTTGGAGATTTGTCATCCAACATCCAGTATCCAGTCAAGAGTATTACACGCGTAAGTACGAAATACGGTGATACTCTCGTTGCGATACTGTTTGATCCGCATTTGGAGGAGGACATCAAGGTGTTTCTACCTAGAAGATACGTCGACACTTTGCTTGAGGGAGAATCAATACCTGACAACTTGGTACTGATCAAAGAAGTTGGATCCACGTCTGCTGTACACATTTTCCAGGTATGTACGTTAACTTGAGGGAAAAGTAACAAGGTTCTTTTGTTGTGAGTTGTTTTCTTATGTGTGCTGTTATTGTTTCAGAAAGATGGGGCATTGCTGCAAGATGTGTAGGTGTTTCAAGAAGCTGGAAGATCAAGGACACGACTGCAGATACTGCAAGACATTTGAAGAAAACAGGAAAGGACGCTGCATCCCATTGATTTTCATACCGTGTATCTTGTTCGCAAGTTACATGGTCTACGAGGTTTACTATAAACATCTAGAGTAAATCTCTATGGTAAGGTGGCAGTGTGGCTACCAACGTAATGAGCGATGGATGGGGCTCATTACAAGGGTTTGTTTCTCCGTACCACAGGGGTATATGGTCATTGCACTCTGTGCATTCCTGTGGGAGCCTCTTTGTTTACCCTTAAAAATCAAAAGAGTGACCTCTGAGCTGGTAGAGGAGGTTGACGTTCCTTCAGAGGCTTTGTACTAACAGTCTACCAACCATACAGGGTGAGTATCTACGTAATATGTTTGTGCATGCTGAAGTAGTAGTTAAGCCTGTAGGTTGTCGACACTATACGTACCTCGATAAGGTTGCAGCCAGGTGTGCATTTGCGCAGAGTGCAATCGATTGTGTATGTGGTGTGTTTGTTCATGAGTCACTTAGTTATGAATTGGACACAATTCAGTCGAATTAAAAAACAACCTTGTGTCCGAGTGGTTCCGCATCCGACTCCTAACCCGACTTTGACTCAACGAAACCCACTAACTACTTCCTGTATCCCGACGCCGATAATTTATATGGAAAATCCTTAAGTGAGCCGCTCCCTCATTCAGAATTTAAGTGGGTCGACCCTCAAGAAATTGATAAATTAAATATTAGAGATATACCAGGTAATGCAGATATGGGATATATTTGTTGAGTCGGGTACGCTAACCACTGGACCACGCGGGATTGATAGCTTTTTGTCTAATTTGTTTAATATATATTTATGTTTTAGGAAATTGCTGCTGGGAGTGCTGGTAGCGATTGCACTCTGTGCAAATGCACAGCTGTTTCATGTAGCAATTCCTCGCGCATGCATCGTAGGCTAAGGGTGTACGAAGGAAACTACATAGAGTATGAAATGTTGCATTTGTTATAGTATAACAGAGTGTATTTTATATAGTATAACGTGGGACTTTGGAGGGAAATTTGGGAATTTGAGGGAAATTTGGGAGGGGAATTTGGAAAAAGTGAGGTTAGGAAATTTGGCGGGTTCTGCCATATTGGATGACGTCGCCATCTTGAAATAATACATTTTATATAGTATAACTACGAAGTTTTGGAGGGTAGGTGGTAGCACTGTGTCCGGCAGCCATTTTGGATCCGGTCGCCATCTTGAAGTAAGCGTATTTTATATAGTGTAACATGGTAAAGAGTGTATTTTATATAGTATAACGTGGTAAAAGTTAGGTTAAGAGTCTATTTTATATAGTATGACGTGGGAATTTGGAGGGAAATTTGGGAGGGAAATTTGGGAAAAGTGAGGTTAGGAAATTTGGCGGGAGCCGCCATCTTGGATGACGTCATCAATCAGAGCTCGGGGTGGTCACGTGACTTCCCCCACCCGATCCCATTAGCGCCAATTAAAAAATCATTAAGGTTAATTAAAAACTCATTAAGGTCAATTAAAACCTCATTAAGGTCAATTAAAAACTCATTAAGGTCAATTAAAAACTCATTAGGGTCAATTAAAAACCAATTAAAACCCCCCACCCTCGAGTCACCGTGGGACGAAAACTCACCATGGGACGTCTTAGGATCGGTGTTTCCATACTACTAGTAATATTGATCAGTAATTTCAAACATATTTTGTAGTTGTTTATGCAAATAATTTTTAATTTCTTGTATTGCTAATCATAAAGTTAAAATTGATTAATGTAAGATCGTGAATTTTGAATTTTAATAATGTTTTAATAAAAATAAAAATATAGAAGAAGTATATCAATTACTTAAAGTATTATTGAACTTAGTAATTCCAATAAAACTCTTCTCTAGAAACTTAAAGTTAGGAATATTGCAGAAATTGAAGTTCAACATTTTCTGTAACTCTTGCTTTAAATAATTTTGTATTATGCCATAGAATATGAACCTTACAGTATAAAAGTAGGAAATAAGTCAAGTTAAGAAATGGTAAAGTTATTATAAAAATAACATAAAAATAGTAACAGAACACGGTTATATATTTTTTTAAACAAAATATCAAACAATGTAAAATATTTTATTTTAGTTTTTAAATGGTATATAGAATATCAATGCAGATAATGAGAAGCTAAAAAAAAAAAAAAATTACCCCCACATCTGTCAGAATCTTTTCTTTTGCTGTAATAATATACATTTTAATACAACATTCACACTATCGGTAACCTCTTATGAAGAAGGATGTAAAGAAATATTTTCACAATATGAAACATTATTACGTTTCGTGGGAGTGTGAAATTGTCAAATTATTGAATGTGTACAACGTCATTCAACTATCATGTAGAAATCCATTTAGTTTCTCAAATGTATTTCTTAAGAAGAAAAACATTTCAATATTAGTACAACAATGTGCTCTTGAGGGACTCAAACTACGGTAACACTAATATTATGTGAAGCCAGTTACTCAGAGAAAGGTTGGGTGAGAGGGGTGATTGCTCTTACTTACATCAGCACATAAGGTCATTTTTGAACATTGAATTTTTCCATATAATATCAAAATCTATACTTCAATTCAGTTAATCTGTTAAATATTGGTTATTTAAATCATAAAGTTTTAGTTTTCTAATGTACAAACGAACCTAATACTATTTCAGATTGCACTTAAACCTGATTTCACAAGACTTTTCCTAAATATCAGCATAATTCGTTTTTCATCACTAAGTTGACTGGGTCGCGCTTGATGGATTATTAAACGTTAGGTAATACTTCTATAATAATTACTAATTTAACTGTAAATTTAAAATGGAAATGTTTGTGTGGTGATTCCTGTTTAGTACGCTTAATATAGTAAGTGTTCAAAAAATATAAAACGTTATAAAATCTCAGATTTATTTGTATATTTTAAACTCCATTACAAAAAATTTTGAAAGAATTACAAGAAACTCGTAAAAAAAGTAAATAAAATACGATCAAACTTTTAGGATATCCTCAACACTTATGCTAGTTTAGTTTAGTAATTGTTGAGTAATCACACTCCAGTAATCTCCAATCCAATTTTAACAAAAATTGCATATACTATTAGCTAGTAAAAGATTAAACGCTTCAAAACATCATGAAAAGTGAAGTCCAGGCAACTAGCCATTTCCACCAACAAAGCATTATCATGTTCTTAGAACATATTGCATATTGACATGTAATGGCCTCTCATCCTCCACTCTGTTCACTTTGCTCACAAATCTCAGTAAACATTTGTTTGCGAACCAATAATAATTTCTCAAAATCATGGATTAAAAAGAGAACTACGCAACGAAAGTTAAGAGATTTCACTCACGTTTTGAAAGCTAAATAAGCTCTGTCAAATTCTTCAATGTTTTTTTTATTAATATCACTAAAGAATTAATCAGTCATCTAATGTTATATTTAGCCTTTTTATAAACTTATTTACAACAAAAACATTTTACAACAAAACTTACAGACAAGCATGTTTAGCATATTAATCTAATTAAAGAAATTTTTCAGAGCTTTTCTCATTTGTTTAATCTAGAGGGAGGTGAGTCAACCGTGAAACAATGTCATTTTCCTACAGTCCTCAGAGACTGTTCTCCTAGGAGCTTAGTTTCCTAAACATCATTGCCGTTGAACGTTACTTAACCTCTTGTATTTCTGAGTTTTATATATCTGTGCTTACGTGTTGGTATATGCAAATGTTACGTTAACATTTAAAATCTAATTAATTTATGTGATGATCAAATCTACTTAGTTTCACTAGATTTAAATCATATTAATTTATGTGATGACCAAATCAATTTAGTTTCACTAGATTTAGATCCTATTAATTTATGTGAAGATAAAATCTACTTAGTTTCACTAGATTTAAATCCTATTAATTTATGTGATGATCAAATCTACTTAGTTTCACTAGATTAAAATCTAATTAATTTATGTGATGATAAAATCTACTTAGTTTCACTAGATTTAAATCCTATTAATTTATGTGATGATCAAATCTATTTAGTTTCACTAGATTTAAATCCTATTAATTTATGCGATGGTCAAATCTACTTAGTTTCACTAGATTTAAATCCTATTAATTTATGTGATGATCAAATCTACTTAGTTTCACTAGATTTAAATCCTATTAATTTATGTGATGATCAAATCTACTTAGTTTCACTAAATTTAAATCCTATCAATTTATGTGATGATCAAATCTACTTAGTTTCACTAGATTTAAATCCTATTAATTTATGTGATGATCAAATCTACTTAGTTTCACTAAATTTAAATCCTATTAATTTATGTGATGATCAAATCTACTTAGTTTCACTAGATTTAAATCCTATTAATTTATGTGATGATCAAATCTACTTAGTTTCACTAGATTAAAATCTAATTAATTTATGTGATGATAAAATCTACTTAGTTTCACTTAATTTAAATCCTATTAATTTAGGTGATGATCAGATCTACTTCGTTTCACTATATTTACGGCTTGTTATAATAAAACGTTTCTTTAGTAATGTTTTATAATTAATGTTGGTTGGTAGTCAAGGTTCAAATGTTGTGTAAGGAAGAGAACTGAGTTTCAGACTTGTCAGTTACTTGAATATCAGACCAACACTATGTGGTTCGGATTCCACATGAAGCTGTAGGTCTTATAGTTACCCTGGCTATTGGGCTATTACTAAATAGTCCTTTCTGAGCTGTCTAACTCAGATAGTAACAATGACTACACCCGTTCATATACACTCACCACACTTATTCCAAATCCATATTCGCCCATATCATGACGATCGGAGTCTTACGAATAAAAAAATAAAAATTGTGTCTAAGGAATACATTATTATTAAAGAGGTCTGAAAATCAAATCATTACCAAGAAGAGAACGCTAAGATTGGAAGTAAATGTACCTTAGTGGAAGGAAATTGCAATTTTATTAATTTCTGCTAAATCTACTTGAAATTTAGTATAAAGGTTAATAGCTCTTTTTTTTTCTCGCACCACACACACTGCACCTTCCTTTCGGAATATCAGTGCTTCTTATTCCTTAATCGTTGTTAGTTTTTATTCTGTCTAAAAATAATTTCCTTGCCTTGTGTTAATGAGGTTAGTTGTTTTGCCTTTCTTCTCCAAGTCCGCTTTTCCAGCGGGGGACCCAAGGCTGGTCCACGGGGAGGGGGTATGGGTGGGAATTTCTTTCCTGTTAGTATTTGGGGATGTCTTGATCGAGAGTGTTCATTTGATGTGGTACTTATTCCAATTAGAATTTTGATAATGTTTCCGAAAGTGTCTTTTTGAGTTGTCGTGTCCAGGAGGTTTGTCATTTGTGTGGGGGTTTCCAGTTACTTCCTTCATGCTTGGTATCTTTACTTTGACTGGCGTAGGTATTGGATGTTTCTAGCTTTTTATTCTTTCTGAATAGAAACCACTGCCCCCACGAATCCAACCCACAGCTTACTTAATTCGGCTGTGTGTGGGGCTCACTTGGTTGGGGTAAACCAGTGAGGGGCTCCCCACCCCGTGGTAGCAAGTTATTTATTTTCACGGGCTGCTTAAACCCGGGTGTCCACCCCGTGGCCTTTCTGGCTCGGTTCTTCTTCATTATATCTCTCTTCTTTGAACCAGTTGCTTCATGATTGTTTGCAAGGTGTTGAAGGAATTAGAATTCCTAATTAATGTACTGAGGTTCCAAGGTTTTTCTTCTGCGTTTTCATGCAAACATCTTCTCAGATCTTCATTGGCTTCGCATTCCAGTACGCCATGCACATGTGAGTCAATCTGTCCGCAGTCATTGCATTCCGGGCTTTCCGCCCTATGGAATCTAGTGAGATATTCCTTAAAGGGTCCGTGCCCTATTAATAGGTGAATTGTAGCTTGTTCTACATTTTCAAAATGTTTAAGTGTTGTTCTTTCTTGTACTGACGGCAGTAGTTGGAAAGTTTTCCTGCCAGTATCTGCATTCGCCCATTCATCTTGCCATGTGGTGTTAGTTCTTTGTTTGATCTCCTTTTTGGTTTCGGCTATTCTTCCCAGTGCCTTTTCTCTGGGCAAGATGGATGGGTTTCCCGTTATCAGGCAGAGTGCCATTAGGGGCGACGTCCTATAAGCCCCTGTGGTGCTGATGAGCGCCAATATTTGTGATTCTATTAAATTCTTCTTAATGGCGTAGTGATTAAGTCTATGCTTCCAAGTAAGTACAGCATAAGACATTATCAGAATAAAGACTGCTCTATAGATGGTGTTGAGTTGTACTTGTTTGATGCCGAAGCGAAGACAGAGCAGTCTAGCAAGCCTGCCAAAGAGATTTCTTGCTTTGACACCTTGGTTTTTGACGTGTGGTAGAAATGTTAAACCTTCATCCAGAGTAATGCCCAAGTATGGGGCTTCCTTAACCATTTGAATCCGCCGATTTTGGTAAAAGATGACCGAGGGCCTTGCCTTCATGTTGCCCTTCAGAACAATGCCTTTGGTTTTGTTTGGTGCGACAGTCATTCTCGCAGACTGAGCCCATTGTTCCAAAATCTGCATAACCTGTGCAGCTATGTTTTCAAGTTCCCTTCTGGTGTTAGCTTCGATTATGAATGCTATGTCGTCAGCAAAAGCTACTTTATTTACTTGTAGTGGGAATTCTCTTTTTAAAAGTCTGTCAAAAGCGAGATTCCATAGTAGAGGCCCGAGAACGGACCCCTGCGGACATCCCATATTCATATTTCTAGTGACTATTTCTGCGTCATTGTCCACTGAGACAATCCTCTCACTGAGGTAGGACTGCATGGTGTTATAAATAGTTTTCGAGATACCAATTTCTCTTAGTGAGTCCAGGACCTCCGGCCACCACAGTGAATCGAAGGCCCCTTTAATTTCTATTAGGACAGCCACCACATAGGTGAACTCAGAGTTAAGGGTTAGGTTCTTGACGAATTCAATAGCATCTACCTTGCTTTTCCCTCTCCTAAAACCATATTGGTGAGGGCTGATCAAGTCGTTAGATTCCACGTAGTCATTGAGCCTTCGTATGGCCACTGTACGTGTATGGGTGGGCGGGTGGGTCAAAACCACTGTACATGTATGGGTGGGCGGGTGGGTCAGTACCACTGTACGTGTATGGGTGGGCGGGTGAATACCACTGTACGTGTATGGGTGGGTGGGTGGGTTAATGCTACTGTCCCCCCCACCAATACACGTTTTATATATTCATCTATATCTTACATTTACTGAAATGATGTTACTTTGTTACTCTTTTACTAAAAATTCACCTTCCTTAAATCATTCTTTCGTAAATTTTTCCAGCGACTGGAAGTAAGCTGATTGGCCTGTAGGAGCTGGGGCTTGACCAGTCCCTGATGCCTCCTTTCTTGATTATCTTCAGTCTAGCTCTTTTCCACTCTTTTGGGAAAGATTCCTCCAGCCAGCATGCATTCAGAACGTTTAGAAAAGCCACCTTGTTTTGTTCTGAATAGTTTTTATAAATCTCAGGTGGGATATTGTCCGGCCCAGAGGCCTTCTTGGGCTTGGTGTTTTCTCCCATGGGCTGGATAGAGCTAATTCCAGTTCCTGTAGATTGAAAGGAGACTCTAGATTGCAATTGGGGGGAGTTTTGACAGTTTACCTCAGTTGAGTTTGTAACGGATCATCGTGTACTTGGCTGTCCAGAGGCACCAATGTACTAACCAGAAGTTGCAGAGTTTCTATGTTAGAATTTGTAAACTGGTCTTCATTTCGTTTTAGTGTTGTCATAATTTCAGAATTAGGAGCTTTCTTGGCCGCTATCTTGTATGGCAATCCAAAAGGGTCATCATTCGTTGCTTCCGCCACAAAGGCTCTCCAGCCATCTCGCTTGGCGTCCTTGATGACGTGCTTGTAAGCTGTTCTGGTCCTTCTGAAGATTCCTTGATATACGAGCTTCGCCCTACATGGGCAGCATCTTTGTGCTTTTCTCCTGTGTTTGGCTACTTCAGCCTTAAGTCGGGTCAGTTCTTGTGACCACCATGAAACGCATCTTGGTTTAATCCTAACTTTTCTGAATGACACATTACATGCTTGAATGTTGGCTCTCTGGAAAGCCAACATTCAAGCAAGGTTAATAGCTTTCACCAAAAAATAAAAAGTATAAATTAATTGAAAGGAAAAAATGTAACAAATTTAATATAATATCACAAAATCTAACGATTACGTGCCATCTCGTCCCGGTGCCATTTGGTCCCACAACAAATTTCCTTGAAAAACGTGCTATCTCGTCTCACTCGGGTTTACAGATTATTACATAAGCTAATGAGTAGCATCTCGTCCCAACGACATTTTGACAAGGGTTGAGGGAGTGCAGGTAGTCGTAGGCCAAGTACCAGTCGCTGTGTTATTTGACTCCCCTGCTGGTAATCCCTTTCACCCAACCCCCCTCTATGTTCGTTTATGTACATTGGACAGACACTTTATTTGTTCGAATGATATCCACGAGTTAAGGTCTTTGTTAATTATGGAGTTTTCAACTACTATAAGGGGCAAACCCAGTTTAATACTTAACGGATATACCTATTAAGAAGGAGAAGTTCGGTGAAGTTGTGTGGCGTTGTGTTAATCGTTCATGTGAAGGAATAGTAATAACTAAAAAATTGTGAACTTATTAGAGAAGAGACTCATAATACGTGTGCTCCTGATGTGGCTGCTCAAGAAGTCCATAAGGCTATGGAGAGAAGGCCACAGAGAAAGAAGAGAGCCCGGGAAGAAACTGAAAAATCCATTTCACAGGTTGGTTTATATTTTTATTAGTATGCTGAGTTTAGAAAGAATGTATTTAGTATATTTTTTTAAAGTGGTATTTTATTAGACTAGCTGGTTACGCGTCCTCCGTACGGGTAAATAATACATGAGGGGTTTCTGAATGTATGGATGGATACATGTCAAATTGATTAACAAAAATTGTATAGAAAGATAATCAAGTTTATATGCAACCTATAGGCCTCTTCTTAATGTATAAAATCTGTATACACCAATCAAGGAATATCAATAACAATTAGGGACCGTAGGGTTGGAGTACCAAGGTGACTTTTGAAATTTTAATTAGCCTAAAGCCGTCTTGTTTCAGATTTTTGGCGAAGAATTCAATCCTCTTCTGCAATTCGGATTTGAACTAGTCACCAAAATTGCTCAGTTATACAATTGCAAGTCTACTCTGCACAGACAGCGAAGGGATGCTCAGGGAGTCCAGGCTGAATCCAAAAATCGACATGACGTTGAGCTAGACTCAGAAACTTTGAAGATGTCAGATGGAACTAATTTCCTGCTGGCTGACGACTGTGATGGTGAGCGCATACTTATATTTTCCAGTTCCAGGAAAAACAGGAAAAGCTGCATGGAAAGAACACAAAATGTTTTTTATAGCTGGCACAATAAGCATACAATTTTCGCAGTTGTACACCATCCATGTAGATTTAGGAAGCACTGTGGAGGAAACGAACGTAACCCCCGTAGTATTCGCATTACTTCATGACAAAAGAAAGGCAACTTATATTCGTCTCTTTAACGCCATTCTTCGGGTGATTCCAGACTGTTCTCCTGAGGCAGTGAACGCATATTTCGAAGCTGCAGTGATCGAAGCAATCAAGTATATTTCCTGTTGCAGAATTTCATAGGTGTTTTTTTGTTTTTTTTTTTTTTTTTATCATTTCTCTCAGTGTATTTGGAGGAAAGTAAATCTTGGGCTTGCCAACTATTACACCACATGGCAGGAAATACGAGACTCCGTGAGAATGTTCACTGATCTGGCCTTTTTAAAGTCGACAGATGTTGAGCAAGGCTGGCTACACGTCCACAGTGTTGCTGTAGGACATGAAAAGTTCAATGAGTTTTTTGATTATTTTGCTGACCAGTGGTTAGAAAACCCTCATTTACCAATTGAAATATGGAATTGTACCGGCAGGCGATATCGTACCAACAATGATGTGGAAGGATGGAACCATCGCTTCAATGGAATTGTTGGAAAACCACACCCTCGAATAAAAAATCTAATCATAACGTTAAACATAGAAGCAGAATATTCTGAGACTAAAATAATCAGGATTGACCTAAATTTAGAGGGTTTGAAGATGAGAAAAAAGTCATGGACAATAGACTCTAAAGAGCCACTGAACATTTGAAGAAGACAGGTGAAATTAATGAGTTTTTGAGGAACGAACGTCTCTTATATCGTAAAAATGGATCAAGGAGGAACAAGAAAGGACATGAGCTGCTGCATACATTGTACACACTGTATATTTGTACTGTATTTGTAAAGAGACTCAACACCTGACAAGGCTGAAAGGCCACTTTTTTAATTGCCAGATTTGGATTGTGTTTTTAATCAACCCTTTCTAGTAACGTGAAGATTGGCTGAACTTGTCATAGCATTCTCATTTATAGCATCATAGAAGTCCTGAGGAACGCAGTAGATAGTGAGTATATTATTTAGTTTAAGTTATTATAGACCCGTCATACTGTCAATAATAGGTGGTGGGACGAAATAGCACTAGTGGGCAGGTAGAGATAACCCTCACCCTCGTGTGTCGTGCAAACGGGACGAAATGGCACCGGGACGAGATGGCACGACACGAATCTAACATACCAAGGTCTACTAATTATAGTATAAATGTATTTTTCAATGCATATAAATGTACTACAATGTGTATAAATAAAATGTATTTTTTAGTTAATAGGTCAAAAACTTGATAAAAACATAAATTGTTGCATAGAAAAATAAATTAAAACATGAAAATATAACTCAATAATTTTTGGTTGTTTATACATTTACTTTATTTTACTGATCTTATTTAAGTTCTAATGTAAAAAATTACGCAAGCCGTAATAATGGTCGACAAATAATATAAAAAAAAAATGAATTCGTAAAGAAGGCATACAATACGAAATTATCGTGGCCATTGATTATGAACGACTATAAGAACCTTATTTTAAATTTAAAATATATAGAAATATGACCAATTAATTTAATTAATCAAAAAACTTAGAGAAATGTAATACAACTCTTTTTCGTCACTATTTGTAATTCCAACTTTGAGGTCTATTAATACCTGGGCTATCATATTATCCTGTATAATAGTTCATAGTAAACAAAAAAGTTCAAGTTAACACTTTGAAGAACAGGAGTTACAAAGCAATGATATTATTTTGTAAATACAAATTAACTTAAAACTCAACTAAAAAGAAAAAAAGTAAAGTAAAGTATAGAAAGAAAACAATGTTTACATGGTCCTATGATATTAATACAATATACTAATTTAAATTCTTTTTGTTTTTATTGGGAGTTAGTCTAAAATTATATGTGACATGACATCATTTCTCTTGTCTGCCAAAGCAGCCTAATTTTATTATTATTTATTTTTTTTGGGTTCATTCGATCAACGGTGAAACATCCAAACCACGGTAATAGCAAATGTGTAAAGCCTCAATGACACATTGATAATTGAACTATAAACTATTAAAATTCTTTGACATTTTTAGCTATTAGATTGCTTAATATTTATATATATATATAAAAAGAACCACACTTAGCAATCTTTTCTTGATGTTTTTAATCATGTTTAAAATCAATTTCGGTCTCGAAAGACCATCATCAGTTTAACATAGAATACAAAAATTTTTGTATTCTATGTTAAACTGACGATGGTCTTTCGAGACCGAAATTGATTTTAAACATTAAAAACATCAAGAAAAGATTGCTAAGTGTGGTTCTTTTTATATATATATATATATATATTATATATATATATATATATATATATATATATTAAAATTCTTTTAGATGAAAGTTAAATTAAAGTAAACTTGGGCGTGGTATTTTATTTTGTAGTAAAAATCTGTTGTTATGGTTTTGAATTCATAATATACAAGTTAGTTTTAAATATAAAATTAAGTTAACTAATACAGTTTTATTACAGACAACGAAAACTCTGAAAATTATAAAATATCAGTCTTTTATTAACTCTTCGCTAAAAATAAACAAAATAATTTTACCTTAAAACCACAGAGTATGCATTAGCAGAACTGTGGTCGCAGACGAGTGAACCTTCTATTGATTAGGAGAGGGTGGGGGTAGTAGGCTCAGGTGGGTGGGGAAGAGTGGGGGGGGGGGGGTAAAGGGAACTCAACAGGTTCCCTACAACGAGGAATATTTGCTATAAACAGGTGTGTTTTTTCTCAAATGGATCTTGGATTTTTACAGCAAATCCAAGCATCTTGATCAAATAAATTCTGGGAATACGAAAATGTAAATCATCATTAAGAACTAGCCAACTACTGTTCCTATGATGAATATTTTGAAGTCGTTTAAATATGGAAATTCGTGAATAACAATTCATGAAGAACGAAACAAATGTAACTCTCGATTCCGGATATGGAAATCAGATGACCTGCTTGTTTTCATTATTTGTTTTGCAACTTATTTTAAGCAATGATGAACATGTTTTAGCAACGACATAGAAAAAAAGTTATGTTAGAGGAGCTGTTTTTCGAAATGATCATCTCTTCGACTCAGATGACACAATATTCAAAGTTGACGTTCTAAATTCACTATTATATGACTTATAAAATATAAATTAGTTTACGCTTTAGTACTTTTTTTATCAAAACCTTTATTTTGGTGTTGGTTTTTGTTGATGAAACACCATAGGGTAGATTTGAGAAAAATACAATATACGAGTACAGTAATATTGCCGTAAAACTTATCAATTATAATTGGTTACTTAGAAAATTGTGAATATTTTAAGTTTCAAGTGTGTTAATATTGACACTGCTTTGGTTGTTAATAGATTATGTCTTTGTTCATAACGTGACATGTTTTACAAAATATATATTATGATTTTCATATATATATTATAAAAAGGATGGTTTTATGAAAGTAATATATAAATATGGTCTTCAATGAAATTTTAAATTTTCACTTTATGAAATTTAATTGTCTTTGAAATTTAAACTAGTATTCGTGGGCCAGCGAGTATTTTACTAGTATTACCTGGGCCCTGAGTATTTATACTAGTATTTCCTGGGCCAGCAGTATTTATCTAGTTTACCCTGGGGCCCGGGAGATTTATACAGTTTACCTGGCCTGCAGTATTTATACTAGTATTACCATGGGCCACGAGGTATTTACTAGTATTACTTTGCCCGCGAGTATGTTTATACTAGTATTCCCTGGGGCCCCTGAGTATTTATACTTTGTATTACGTGGGGCCACGGGGAGTATTTATACTAGTATTAACTGGGCCAGGGGAGTATTTATACCCATTTTTACCGTGGGCCACGCGAGTATTTATACTAGTATAAACCTGGGCCACGCGAGTATTTATACTAGTATTACCGTGGGCCATGCGAGTATTTATACTAGTATTACTGTGGGCCATGCGAGTATTTATACTAGTATTACCGTGGGCCATGCGAGTATTTATACTAGTATTACCGTGGGCCATGCGAGTATTTATACCTAGTATTACCGTGGGCCATGCGAGTATTTATACTAGTATTACCATGGGCCAGGCGAGTATTTATACTAGTATTACCGTGGGCCGTTCGAGTATTTATACTAGTATACCGTGGGCCATGCGAGTATTTATACTAGTATTACCGTGGGCCACGCGAGTATTTATACTAGTATTGCCGTGGGCCACGTGAGTATTTATATTTGTTTTACAGTGGGCCACGCGAGTATTTCTACTAGTATTACCATGGGCCACGCGAGTATGTATACTAGTATTACCGTGGGCCACGCGAGTATTTATACTAGTATTACCATGGGGCATGCGAGTATTTATAGAAGTATTACCATAGGCTACGTAAGTATTTATACTAGTATACCGTGGGCCAGGCGAGTATTTATACTAGTATTACCGTGGGACACGCGAGTATTTATACTAGTATTACCGTGGGCCACGCGAGTATGTATACTAGTATTACCATGGGCCATGCGAGTATTTATAGAAGTATTACCATAGGCTACGTAAGTATTTATACTAGTATACCGTGGGCCAGGCGAGTATTTATACTAGTATTACCGTGGGCCACGCGAGTATTTATACTAGTATTACCATGGGCCACGCGAGTATTTATACTAGTATTACCATGGGCCACGCGAGTATTTATACTAGTATTACCGTGGGCCACGCGAGTATGTATACTAGTATTACCATGGGCCACGCGAGTATTTATACTAGTATTACCGTGGGCCACGCGAGTATTTATACTAGTATTACCGTGGGCCAGGCGAGTATTTATACTAGTATTACCGTGGGCCACGAGAGTATTTATACTAGTATTACCGTGGGCCAGGCTAGTATTTATACTAGTATTACCATGGGCCACGCGAGTATTTATACTATTATTACCGTGGGCCACGCGAGTATTTATACTAGTATTACCGTGGGCCACGAGAGTATTTATACTAGTATTACCGTGGGCCACGCAAGTATTTATACTATTATTACCGTGGGCCACGCGAGTATGTATACTAGTATTACCGTGGGCCACGCGAGTATTTATACTAGTATTACCATGGGCCACGCGAGTATTTATACTAGTATTACCGTGGGCCACGCGAGTATTTATACTAGTATTACCATGGGCCACGCGAGTATTTATACTAGTATTACCGTGGGCCACGCGAGTATTTATACTAGTATTACCATGGGCCACGCGAGTATTTATACTAGTATTACCGTGGGCCACGCGAGTATTTATACTAGTATTACCGTGGGCCACGAGAGTATTTATACTAGTATTACCGTGGGCCACGAGAGTATTTATACTAGTATTACCGTGGGCCACGCGAGTATTTATACTAGTATTACCGTGGGCCAGGCGAGTATTTATACTAGTATTACCGTGGGCCAGGCGAGTATTTATACTAGTATTACCGTGGGCCAGGCGAGTATTTATACTAGTATTACCGTGGGCCAGGCGAGTATTTATACTAGTATTACCGTGGGCCAGGCGAGTATTTATACTAGTATTACCGTGGGCCAGGCGAGTATTTATACTAGTATTACCGTGGGCCAGGCGAGTATTTATACTAGTATTACCGTGGGCCAGGCGAGTATTTATACTAGTATTACCGTGGGCCAGGCGAGTATTTATACTAGTATTACCGTGGGCCAGGCGAGTATTTATACTAGTATTACCGTGGGCCAGGCGAGTATTTATACTAGTATTACCGTGGGCCAGGCGAGTATTTATACTAGTATTACCGTGGGCCAGGCGAGTATTTATACTAGTATTACCGTGGGCCAGGCGAGTATTTATACTAGTATTACCGTGGGCCAGGCGAGTATTTATACTAGTATTACCAGTGGGCCAGGCGAGTATTTATACTAGTATTACCGTGGGCCATGCGAGTATTTATACTAGTATTACCGTGGGCCAGGCGAGTATTTATACTAGTATTACCGTGGGCCATGCGAGTATTTATACTAGTATTACCGTGGGCCACGCGAGTATTTATACTAGTATTACCGTGGGCCATGCGAGTATTTATACTAGTATTACCGTGGGCCATGCGAGTATTTATACTAGTATTACCGTGGGCCACGCGAGTATTTATACTAGTATTACCGTGGGCCACGCGAGTATTTATACTAGTATTACCGTGGGCCAGGCGAGTATTTATACTAGTATTACCGTGGGCCAGGCGAGTATTTATACTAGTATTACCGTGGGCCAGGCGAGTATTTATACTAGTATTACCGTGGGCCATGCGAGTATTTATACTAGTATTACCGTGGGCCAGGCGAGTATTTATACTAGTATTACCGTGGGCCAGGCGAGTATTTATACTAGTATTACCGTGGGCCAGGCGAGTATTTATACTAGTATTACCGTGGGCCAGGCGAGTATTTATACTAGTATTACCGTGGGCCAGGCGAGTATTTATACTAGTATTACCGTGGGCCAGGCGAGTATTTATACTAGTATTACCGTGGGCCAGGCGAGTATTTATACTAGTATTACCGTGGGCCAGGCGAGTATTTATACTAGTATTACCGTGGGCCAGGCGAGTATTTATACTAGTATTACCGTGGGCCAGGCGAGTATTTATACTAGTATTACCGTGGGCCAGGCGAGTATTTATACTAGTATTACCGTGGGCCATGCGAGTATTTATACTAGTATTACCGTGGGCCAGGTGAGTATTTATACTAGTATTACCGTGGGCCAGGCGAGTATTTATACTAGTATTACCGTGGGCCAGGCGAGTATTTATACTAGTATTACCGTGGGCCAGGCGAGTATTTATACTAGTATTACCGTGGGCCAGGTGAGTATTTATACTAGTATTACCATGGGCCATGCGAGTATTTATACCTAGTATTACCGTGGGCCAGGCGAGTATTTATACTAGTATTACCGTGGGCCAGGCGAGTATTTATACTAGTATTACCATGGGCCAGGTGAGTATTTATACTAGTATTACCGTGGGCCAGGCGAGTATTTATACTAGTATTACCGTGGGCCAGGCGAGTATTTATACTAGTATTAACGTGGGCCAGGCGAGTATTTATACTAGTATTACCGTGGGCCAGGCGAGTATTTATACTAGTATTACCGTGGGCCAGGCGAGTATTTATACTAGTATTACCGTGGGCCAGGCGAGTATTTATACTAGTATTACCGTGGGCCAGGCGAGTATTTATACTAGTATTACCGTGGGCCAGGCGAGTATTTATACTAGTATTACCGTGGGCCAGGCGAGTATTTATACTAGTATTACCGTGGGCCAGGCGAGTATTTATACTAGTATTACCGTGGGCCAGGCGAGTATTTATACTAGTATTACCGTGGGCCAGGCGAGTATTTATACTAGTATTACCGTGGGCCAGGCGAGTATTTATACTAGTATTACCGTGGGCCAGGCGAGTATTTATACTAGTATTACCGTGGGCCAGGCGAGTATTTATACTAGTATTACCGTGGGCCAGGCGAGTATTTATACTAGTATTACCGTGGGCCAGGCGAGTATTTATACTAGTATTACCGTGGGCCAGGCGAGTATTTATACTAGTATTACCGTGGGCCAGGCGAGTATTTATACTAGTATTACCGTGGGCCAGGCGAGTATTTATACTAGTATTACCGTGGGCCAGGCGAGTATTTATACTAGTATTACCGTGGGCCAGGCGAGTATTTATACTAGTATTACCGTGGGCCAGGCGAGTATTTATACTAGTATTACCGTGGGCCAGGCGAGTATTTATACTAGTATTACCGTGGGCCAGGCGAGTATTTATACTAGTATTACCGTGGGCCAGGCGAGTATTTATACTAGTATTACCGTGGGCCAGGCGAGTATTTATACTAGTATTACCAGTGGGCCAGGCGAGTATTTATACTAGTATTACCGTGGGCCAGGCGAGTATTTATACTAGTATTACCGTGGGCCAGGCGAGTATTTATACTAGTATTACCGTGGGCCAGGCGAGTATTTATACTAGTATTACCGTGGGCCAGGCGAGTATTTATACTAGTATTACCGTGGGCCAGGCGAGTATTTATACTAGTATTACCGTGGGCCAGGCGAGTATTTATACTAGTATTACCGTGGGCCAGGCGAGTATTTATACTAGTATTACCGTGGGCCAGGCGAGTATTTATACTAGTATTACCGTGGGCCAGGCGAGTATTTATACTAGTATTACCGTGGGCCAGGCGAGTATTTATACTAGTATTACCGTGGGCCAGGCGAGTATTTATACTAGTATTACCGTGGGCCAGGCGAGTATTTATACTAGTATTACCGTGGGCCAGGCGAGTATTTATACTAGTATTACCGTGGGCCAGGCGAGTATTTATACTAGTATTACCGTGGGCCAGGCGAGTATTTATACTAGTATTACCGTGGGCCAGGCGAGTATTTATACTAGTATTACCGTGGGCCAGGCGAGTATTTATACTAGTATTACCGTGGGCCAGGCGAGTATTTATACTAGTATTACCGTGGGCCAGGCGAGTATTTATACTAGTATTACCGTGGGCCAGGCGAGTATTTATACTAGTATTACCGTGGGCCAGGCGAGTATTTATACTAGTATTACCGTGGGCCAGGCGAGTATTTATACTAGTATTACCGTGGGCCAGGCGAGTATTTATACTAGTATTACCGTGGGCCAGGCGAGTATTTATACTAGTATTACCGTGGGCCAGGCGAGTATTTATACTAGTATTACCGTGGGCCAGGCGAGTATTTATACTAGTATTACCGTGGGCCAGGCGAGTATTTATACTAGTATTACCGTGGGCCAGGCGAGTATTTATACTAGTATTACCATGGGCCAGGCGAGTATTTATACTAGTATTACCGTGGGCCAGGCGAGTATTTATACTAGTATTACCGTGGGCCAGGCGAGTATTTATACTAGTATTACCAGTGGGCCAGGCGAGTATTTATACTAGTATTACCGTGGGCCAGGCGAGTATTTATACTAGTATTACCGTGGGCCAGGCGAGTATTTATACTAGTATTACCGTGGGCCAGGCGAGTATTTATACTAGTATTACCGTGGGCCAGGCGAGTATTTATACTAGTATTACCGTGGGCCAGGCGAGTATTTATACTAGTATTACCGTGGGCCAGGCGAGTATTTATACTAGTATTACCGTGGGCCAGGCGAGTATTTATACTAGTATTACCGTGGGCCAGGCGAGTATTTATACTAGTATTACCGTGGGCCAGGCGAGTATTTATACTAGTATTACCGTGGGCCAGGCGAGTATTTATACTAGTATTACCGTGGGCCAGGCGAGTATTTATACTAGTATTACCGTGGGCCAGGCGAGTATTTATACTAGTATTACCGTGGGCCAGGCGAGTATTTATACTAGTATTACCGTGGGCCAGGCGAGTATTTATACTAGTATTACCGTGGGCCAGGCGAGTATTTATACTAGTATTACCGTGGGCCAGGCGAGTATTTATACTAGTATTACCGTGGGCCAGGCGAGTATTTATACTAGTATTACCGTGGGCCATGCGAGTATTTATACTAGTATTACCGTGGGCCAGGCGAGTATTTATACTAGTATTACCGTGGCCCAGGCGAGTATTTATACTAGTATTACCGTGGGCCACGCGAGTATTTATACTAGTATTACCGTGGGCCACGCGAGTATTTATACTAGTATTACCGTGGGCCAGGCGAGTATTTATACTAGTATTACCGTGGGCCACGCGAGTATTTATACTAGTATTACCGTGGGCCAGGCGAGTATTTATACTAGTATTACCGTGGGCCAGGCGAGTATTTATACTAGTATTACCGTGGGCCAGGCGAGTATTTATACTAGTATTAATGTGGGCCACGCGAGTATTTATACCTAGTATTACCGTGGGCCAGGCGAGTATTTATACTAGTATTACAGTGGGCCACGCGAGTATTTATACTAGTATTACCTGTGGGCCACGCGAGTATTTATACTAGTATTACCGTGGGCCAGGCGAGTATTTATACTAGTATTACTGTGGGCCACGGCGAGTATTTATACTAGTATTACCGTGGGCCACGCGAGTATTTATACTAGTATTACCTGTGGGCCACGCGAGTATTTATACTAGTATTACCGTGGGCCAGGCGAGTATTTATACTAGTATTACTGTGGGCCAGGCGAGTATTTATACTAGTATTACAGTGGGCCACGCGAGTATTTATACTAGTATTACAGTGGGCCAGGCGAGTATTTATACTAGTATTACCGTGGTCCATGTGAGTATTTATACCTAGTATTACCGTGGGCCACGTGTGTATTTATACTAGTATTTCCGTGGGCCACTCGAGAATTTATACTAGTATTACAGTGGACCACGCGAGTATTTATACTAGTATTACCGTTGGCCACGCGATTATTTATACTAGTATTACAGTGGGCCACGCGAGTATTTATACTAGTATTACCGTGGGCCAGGCGAGTATTTATACTAGTATTACCTATGGGCCACGCGAGTATTTATACTAGTATTACAATGGGCCACGCGAGTATTTATACTAGTATTACCGTGGGCCAGGCGAGTATTTATACTAGTATTACCGTGGGCCATGCGAGTATTTATACTAGTATTACCGTGGGCCAGGCGAGTATTTATACTAGTATTAACGTGGGCCAGGCGAGTATTTATACTAGTATTACCTGTGGGCCAGGCGAGTATTTATACTAGTATTACCTGTGGGCCAGGCGAGTATTTATACTAGTATTACCTGTGGGCCAGGCGAGTATTTATACTAGTATTACCTGTGGGCCAGGCGAGTATTTATACTAGTATTACCTGTGGGCCAGGCGAGTATTTATACTCTTATTACCGTGGGCCAGGCGAGTATTTATACTAGTATTAATGTGGGCCACGCGAGTATTTATACTAGTATTAATGTGGGCCACGCGAGTATTTATACTAGTATTACCGTGGGCCAGGCGAGTATTTATACTAGTATTAATGTGGGCCAGGCGAGTATTTATACTAGTATTACCGTGGTCCAGGCGAGTATTTATACTAGTATTAATGTGGGCCACGCGAGTATTTATACTAGTATTAATGTGGGCCACGCGAGTATTTATACTAGTATTACCGTGGTCCAGGCGAGTATTTATACTAGTATTAATGTGGGCCACGCGAGTATTTATACTAGTATTACCGTGGTCCAGGCGAGTATTTATACTAGTATTAATGTGGGCCACGCGAGTATTTATACTAGTATTAACTGTGGGCCACGCGAGTATTTATACTAGTATTACCGTGGTCCAGGCGAGTATTTATACTAGTATTAATGTGGGCCACGCGAGTATTTATACTAGTATTACCGTGGGCCAGGCGAGTATTTATACTAGTATTACCGTGGTCCAGGCGAGTATTTATACTAGTATTAATGTGGGCCACGCGAGTATTTATACTAGTATTACCGTGGTCCAGGCGAGTATTTATACTAGTATTAATGTGGGCCACGCGAGTATTTATACTAGTATTACCGTGGGCCAGGCGAGTATTTATACTAGTATTAACGTGGTCCAGGCGAGTATTTATACTAGTATTAATGTGGGCCACGCGAGTATTTATACTAGTATTAATGTGGGCCACGCGAGTATTTATACTAGTATTACCGTGGTCCAGGCGAGTATTTATACTAGTATTAATGTGGGCCACGCGAGTATTTATACTAGTATTACCGTGGTCCAGGCGAGTATTTATACTAGTATTAATGTGGGCCACGCGAGTATTTATACTAGTATTACCGTGGTCCAGGCGAGTATTTATACTAGTATTAATGTGGGCCACGCGAGTATTTATACTAGTATTACCGTGGTCCAGGCGAGTATTTATACTAGTATTAATGTGGGCCACGCGAGTATTTATACTAGTATTAATGTGGGCCACGCGAGTATTTATACTAGTATTACCGTGGTCCAGGCGAGTATTTATACTAGTATTAATGTGGGCCACGCGAGTATTTATACCTAGTATTACTGTAGTCCATGCGATTACTACAGGGTTATATAAGTTTCCGAAAATATTCAGATCCGCTTCCCCCATACATTTATTACGTATTTGGGTGATGAACAGCAACCAGTTAACTGAGTATAAATTGAGCTATTTTTCTCCACACCTACAATGTATATTATTTGTAGTGTGGAAATAATATACATTGTGGAAATTATATACTTTGGTAGAAGAGTTATTTTTACGTCTTAGTTGAATGAAACGTATAAACAATTTCATGTACTAAACTGTACAATGTTTCTCCACAACGAGTATCTCTGACAGGCTAATATTGTTTGCCCGAGGTGAACTTTGACTCCCCTCCACCACAACAATGAAGCCCCTAGCAAATATCAGTTGTTTCAAACGTTGTTTTGGTTCAATTTTACGGTCGGAAACAACTCCATTCGTATTGTTTCGTTGATTCACCACAAAGATTGAATCTTGTATGGAACTCCTCCTACGTTTGATTGAATATTTCAATATTATTAAATAATAAATGACACGCTTTCTTAGTTTAGAAGTGTATTTGTTTGTTAAACTACCCGTTATTTTAACGTAATAGATTTCTTTTGTGTGAAAAGTGCATTATGGAACTCCTCCTACGTTTGATTGAATATTTCAATATTATTAAATAATAAATGACACGCTTTCTTAGTTTAGAAGTGTGTTTGTTTGTTAAACTACCCGTTATTTTAACGTAATAGATTTCTTTTGTGTGAAAAGTGCATTATTTTCTAGTAAGTCTTTTTCTATTTAAGTTGCCTGTGGCACACCGCATTTTCTAAACCACCAAATAAAATAAGACTTTCTTTTTAATTTATTACCATTAAAAAATTAACATACCGAATTTAGGATATTAACGTCTTAGTTTTCTTTTGTGTGAAAAGTGCACAATTATTCATTCGATGGGGCAGTAAAAAAGAAGTCTTTTTATATTCAATTCACCTGTGACATACAACATTTTCTAAACCAACATAAATAAGTAGAATGCCTTTATTTTTAATTTATTACCATTAAAAATAATATACTGAATTTACGAAATTATAATGATTTATAATATAATAAATCAAGTTTTGCAACGTGAATTTTGATAAATTCACGTTGCAAAATAAAAACATTTAAAAATAGCCATTTCTTACTTTGAATTATTATTCAACTTTCTAGTAATTTCTCATTAGTAATATATAAACAGGCATTTGATTAAAAGTCTGATAAAGTATATCTAAGGTTAATGAATGGTTTTATATACTAACCAGGCACCTTTTATCGTAACCTGGCACCTTCTTGAATTCTGGGTGTAAAAGAGTGCAATAGACCAGTGTTTTATTTTTTTAATTTTTACAAAATTTAACAACTATTTAATCTGGCACAATTTACCAATGTGGTTTAGTTCTCCAAACCATTAAACTATTGTCTTATTATTATTATTATTGGAAATTCACCCTAGCACATAAAATAGTATTATTTGTTGAGATATGTATAGTGGTGGCCGAGAAATCGTAATCTTAAATCTTAAAGCACGAAATTGTTCTCATTATTTAAGTTCTTTCGAAAGTTGGAGAGCTAGAACGTCATATATACATAATTAAACTCCATTTACATTATTATTTTATCCGTAAATGTCGTGACACTTATGACCAGCCATCCTGTATGTAGATGTATGCATACTTGTATTAATCATTTTAAATAAGTCGTCTGTATTATTGTTTAATTAGAAGTTACTGTACATGTTTTAATTATAGTGCTAGAAAATAGATATCTAATCGAGTATCAGAAACCTAGAGGTTAATAAGAAGAACATGAGGTACGATAAACGGGTGATATGTAAACTATAAATGACAATATTAAACACATTTATGCCAGACTAAAAAGGTTGAATAAATTAATGCATTGCAGTAAGCTAATTAGAAAGCACCATTGAATTAAATAGAAATAATCTACTTTGTTAACAATGTTTACGTGTAAGTTGCAAGATTATGTAGAACCAGCAGAAGATCGTGTTTCACTTTACTCTAGATAAGAAGTTATCCCATAAAGAAGTCAAACTTCTTGGAAGTGTTGGTAGAAGACATTGCATTTATGTCAACCAATTTAATTTAAATCAGATCCAGTTATTTATATAAACATTAGGTAAAGTGTTGGCAGATATTTTTACAGTTAAACTGTTTGGTATTAGTCAATTATTTGCTAGCATATATTGCTAAAACGTAAAGGTATACTTTAAAAAATCCAAAAGACAAGAAATAAAATTGAATTACCTTTGATAAATAGATATTTACTTAAGTGTGTTAACGTGAATCAAGGTATATTATGTAAGACAGTAACGCCAAGTCACGAGGTACAAATGAAGTAATTTCCGTCTGCAAAATGAACCCTTTGACGAAACGTCATTTTCTCAGTGAAGACCCAGGCATTGATGGTTGGGGGGGGGGGTACGTTTGAGTTCCAAATTGGGGAAGTATCAACATTTGTAATTAAGCAAAATATATCCTTCAGAGTATACAATGAATGTGATATTTCACACTCGGAAACTATTCATTTTACCAAAGGTAACACATAAATAAAAGGGATTTGTTGAATCTCTACATTTTAATCGATCATTTTAAATTGGCAGAAAACTTATTGCATTTTCTCATTAATATAAAAAAAATAAATAAATGAAAAAAAAAACGCTTTTTCTGCTGATATAATTATTTTTTATTATTTTAATATAAAACGTTTCGTTTAAATAATTAATGTGGAGTATTCCAGTAATCAGTAACAGAACATTTTCAATAATTTCTGCGGCTACAGTATGGCCATTACTTGGTATAGTGGGAAGCAGCATTTAAAACGCCTTCGAATGGAAAATGCAATCTAAAGACAGTACCCAGATTGCGTTTGAAGTTGAACGGCGTTCTTGAATACTATTGTAGCACAGCTTTGTATTAGAAATCAAATTCTGATCTACTGCCCAATCTTACATATAAAGTGATACTGACCCACCTACCCACCCCTAGACAGACAGTGGTACTGACTCACCTACCCACCCCTAGACAGACAGTGGTACTGACTCACCTACCCACCCACACCCACAACAGACAGTGGTACTGCCCCACCTACCCACCCCCACAACAGACAGTGGTACTGCCTCACCTACCCACCCCTACACAGACAGTGGTACTGTCCCACCCATACACGTACAGCAGTGATGATCCACCCGCCCAACCGTACACGTAAAGTGGTGTTGACCAACCCACCCATACACGTACAGTGGTATATACCCATACGCGTACAGTGGTATATACCGCCCATCCATATACGTACAGTGGTGTTGACCCCCAGCTCACCTTTACACGTACAGTGGTGTTGACCCATATGCCCACTCATACACGTACAGTGGTACGGCAGAGAAGCATCAAGACAAAATGTATACTCGTTGTATACAAAATGTATACATGAGAACAAGGCATACGCATGATAGAAAAATATTTGATTGTTACATACGAATACATATGAAGTATATGTCTGCTTCAAAAGTATTGAGACGAACTGTAATCCTGTTACATTCGTATATTGTGTTGTCTGTTTCATACGCAATACATTTTTATACTGTGTGCGTACTGACTTTTTCGAATTGATGGTGACACTCTATACAAAAACAGTCTTGTAGACAATGAAGTAATGGGACAGTTAAGTTGTCATTGAAGTGTTAACTTGGGTGTTGTCAGTGTAGGACTCGTAGGCAATGAAGAAACGGGAAAGTAAAGTTGTCGTAAAGGAACGTAATTTGTGTCTTATCAGTGTGGGATCTGGAAGTAATGGTAGTTAGATGTTAAAGTGTCTTATAATTGTGTGTGTGTTTTGCGTGCGCGTGTGCATGTTTCGGGTGCGTGTGTGTGTGAAAATTCGAAAATTTCAAAAAAGTCAAAAATTTCAAAAAAGTCGAAAAAGTTACAAAACATAAATGTTACATCCGCACGGCTAAGAATTCACAATACCTCATTCGAGAAATAATGGAGAAGTTTGAGCAAATTCCACGACTTTAACTGAATACAAACTTAAAATATTTTGGATATATTTAATATAC